>JAQZBX010023942.1:0-30496 GCA_029593785.1 Cabassous unicinctus
TGGTTACCCTGGCAAGAGGGTGCAGTTAAGAGTATTTTACTTTACTGCCCCTTTTGGAACCGTGTCTGCTCCCTTCTTGCTAAACTGGGATTTCAGTGAACTGGATCATCAAACACAAGTGGGTAAACAAAACAAAACAAAACACACACACACACAGGCTCACAGATCAATAGTCCATGAAACAAGTCCAGCAAACCTTCAACATTCTGAGATAACTCATAGTCCTGTTTGATAAACAGACTTGGATATAAATCCAACTTAAGGCAGAAAAGATACACTCTAGTTATGGACCAACTCGGCAGTCACAGTGGAGTGGAGAAGAGGTGAAGAACGTGCAGACCCTTAGGGGACAGGCCAGCTGGGATAGCCATTGCTGGCAGACTCCCCTACCTCCAAAATGTGGAACTTGCATTAGGTGTTCCCTAGGGTCCCTTGCAGCTCTCTGATTTTATAATCTGATATTTACATCGTTGCTAAGGCACATTCTCTATGTCTCACATCCTTTACAAAAAGCATATAAAATTGCACTGCAATGAAATGCTCAGTTCCTGAAGGAACCAAAGTGGACTGCTGTGTGGTAATGTTTCTAGTGTCCAGAGGGGAAGGCAGCGTCCCTCCCTCTTCAGAAAGATCGGGGCCCCCTCACCTCCTGCCTCACGCTAGCCAGTGTGATGGTTGTTCACCAGCTAGTTGCTTGGAAGTGATTTACCAGCATCATGTGGCTAGTTAATGAACTTGCACAACAAACTGGTTCTCCTCATACCCTGCTCAGTGATGAAAATTAATCACTTTCACTCATGTATTACGACAGCATGACACTGCATCTCCAGGGATGCGCCTTCTGTTATAATCTCAAACACCAGTGGCCCCTGCTCCTCCCCTGGACGATTTTATTTTTTTACGTTTGTCCACGTGGTCCAGGTTTCACCATTCCTCTCTACCACTGTATTTTCCTCCTCTCCCTCCCCGAAGCTCCCCAGCTCCTCCCAAACTTTTAATAAAAATAATATTCTCTATTATACTTTACAACTAACAAAAGGCTTTTACCTAGGAGCAGCTTATCTAAATTTCACCATAGTTCTACTTTGCAGTTAGGTTCAGCTTTATGAACCTAAACTTATACAGCTACCCATTGTATAAGTGAGAGCACCGAGAGGGATAAAGTGACTTTCCCAAAGTCACAAGGCTGGCAGGTAGTAGAAGTGGGAATGCATTCCTGGCCTTTGCCTGCACATCTTTGTTCTTCCCCATTCTTTAAGGCTATGAGACACACACACACACACACACACACACACACACACACACACACGAAAGTATGCTTTGTTATGAAAAACAGTGGTGGTCCACTTGAAATGCAAACCACTTTGGCCATGAGTGTTTGATATTAATGATGATTCATTTGCCCTCTGACCTCAACCTCACTGATCCTGTTCTGGTTAACTTACCTATACTGGAATGGTAGGTGTTTTTAGTTGGTTTTGTTTGTTTGTTTGTTTTGTTCCCACTGTCTCAGTTAGTGTCTGGCACTTAGAAGGGGTTCAACAAATATTACTTGAATGAGTGAATAAACTAGCTAGTTAAAAACACCAGTATGGATTCTTTTGGAGTGAGAAACATAGCTGAAGGCGTTCCTTCTTATAAAAACTTATTTTAAAGTAAAATAGAGTGATTCTTTAAACCTAACAGAGCAGGATGATTTCTGTTGAGAGGGTGTTTATCTTTTCTTTCTTCTTCCCTCTTTCCCATGCCATTGCTGGAATTGCCGGAACAGAACCCCTGCCAATACCAGCCTGGAGGTGATCGTGTGACTGCCGAGAGTATATGTGTGTGTGCAGGTGTGTGTGCGTGTCAGGAAGAGGATATGGGTCCGGGGACAGACAAGCGAGAGTAGGAAGGGAAAACTCCAGAAAGCAGCCTCCCAGCTCTTTGCTACGTAATGACATTTATATAAAAGCAAATACATTCAAGAAATCTTTGCTTCCACTGCCAGTGGGACAGATTCTCGAATGACAAGGAAGAGCCTCAGAAAGTAGAGGTATTAGAAGCCATTTTTTCAATGGTCTGGATGCTCACATTTTACAAAAATCTCTCATCTGGAACCAGTGCCTCAAGAGTCTTTCTCTGCATTTCACATAAGTAATTATTCCAACTTTGTCACATAAATTGATTCAGAGGGCAGAACTTCTCTTAGCACTGCATTGCTGATTCTTCACGAAGCCTGAACAAAAGCTTCTTGGCCTAAGAGATGTTTACAAAAATCATTCCTGTAGCATGAGGTTCACTGGACTGAAAATGAAAGCATCAGACTGAATTTGATAAAAACAAGTGGATTTTAATAGACTCAAGCCTGTTGCACCCTAATCATTCATTTTTTCCTATTTGGTACTGGGCCATTTATTTCCCATCTTCTTCCCCCACCAGCCCCACCTCCCGGATTGAAGGACACCGATATGCAAATGAAGAGAACCGCCTAGCTCCTGTCACCTTCTCATGAAGGACATGCTGCATTTGTCACTTGGAGTACAGCAGACTCCTGGTCTAGGAGTAAAATAATGTCACCTAATGACTTCAGAGAACAATTAGCTCAGCCTCAG
This sequence comes from Cabassous unicinctus, assembly GCA_029593785.1. NCBI lineage: Eukaryota > Metazoa > Chordata > Mammalia > Cingulata > Chlamyphoridae > Cabassous > Cabassous unicinctus. The sequence continues at coordinate 2,595 of JAQZBX010023942.1, forward strand.
GAGAATGGGATGAGACCAAGAGGAGTCACCTGTCGTTTTAAAATTACTAAAAAGCATTGTTTAGAAAATGTTGAAACAGTCATCATTTTCATCATATCATTACACCTAATATTTGCATAATGTTTTACCAGAGGTGGTAAAGCAGTTGACAGACTTTTATTTGGGCCCACCTGGTATGTTTTTTTTTTCCACCCAGTATATTTTTTAATTGAATTGGTAGCTATAATTTAAAATTTGAGAAACTTTATATAAAAACCTGGATTTCTAGCTTCTTTTTTTTAAAAAAAAAGTAGGATCTTCTAATATTAGGTCTGTTTCTTCATTAAAAAAAAAGCTCTGGAGTTGAGTGGCAGCCACTTTTTCTAGACAGGATATGGTAACTCTGATTCATCATAGCCCCCAATATTCTCTAGTGCCTTACACATTACCCATTACAACTCATTCATATTACCTGCCCAAACCATTTGAATTTGCAAGTTCTATTTAACAAAGTATTTCTGCAAATGTTATTTTTATTACCAAATAGAAATTTATGTATATCTACTATTAATTCATGAAACATTGTGCATCCATAAAAAATTTACCATTAAGTATTTTCACAATTAGTGTCTTTGACTAGCACCTTTAGTCTTGAGGCATAGGTACTTTTCTTATTGTCTCTGAATTTTTTTACTATGTCCCAATGCTGAGAACTATTAGGATAAGTTCCTTACATCCTAAGGAGGAGCTGCTGGGCAGTCTAAAAGATATGCAAAGCTTCCTTCAAGCTTCACTGACCTCCATGTCTTATGTAAGGAAAAGAGTAGAAATCCAGAGCAAAATCATCAAAGTAAAGAGGCTTGGAGCAGGAGCTTTGTTCCTCCTAACCTTGAACCAAGGGAAGGGGAGCTTGAAAAGCATTGCTTAGAGAGTTTTGGGGTGCCTGCAAGGAGGGGAGCCTGGCAATCTCCCTTTCTGGATACCAGCCAAGCAGCAGAGTCTCACAAGTTCACTCCTCCCAAGAGAAGCCCTGGCAAGGGGAAACCTTGTCTGTGTGCCCTTTTAACCTTCGGAGCATGCATGGACACAGAGTCTGGCCTACTTCTCGTCTGGAGAACACTCCAGGCAGGAGGCAATGGCAGGTTGAAGAGGGAGGGCAGCAGTGGGGCAGCCTATACTCTCCCCAAGGATGCTCAGATTTCCCCAGGGCCTAGTGGATGCTGTGGAAGGTATGGTGCCATCTTCAAGATGGAAGCTCATGGGCATAAGGGAACGCCAGCAGTAAGAGACTATGCAGTATATTCTTAGAGATAGAACCAGAGGATGGAGACATCGCAAGAAGTCAGCCATAAAGGGAATCAAGCATGTCAGGAAGCTAAGCAGTGTGGAGATCCCTACATCAAACTCACAAACCCAATCCATGCAAAAGCCTGTATTTGGATGCCTCTTGCACAAAAGGCACTGATGCCCAGATTACAAAGCACAGAGACATTGGCTCCCCTTCTCCTAGCAAAGAGACTATATCCATCGATGCAGTGACTTTTCTCTCACAGCAAGGGAGACCCCAAGGTCTCCAAGTGCTTGGCAACCAGACTACTCAGATAACTCCTGTAAAGGGCTGGTAACCCCAAATCCAGACCTACTGATGCCAAGAAACCTGAATACTCCTCCATGGACAGTCTGTGTTCTCACACTAACAAAAAGGTGGGATAACAGAGAGGCAGTGGTCCCTCCGCTGAGTGTAGACTCATATTGCAGGCCCAGTAGTGACTGGCTCCCAGACACCTCTCTGTATGAAGATGGAAGACATTTGAGCTCTGCCGTTGCCTCTGGGTTCATCTCCAGACACTGCCCTGGCACCCAGGTGTAATTCTCCAGTACCCACTACCCAGGATGCTTTTCTTTTCTTGTGCCTCTGGAAAATTCCTTTCATCCTTCCAAACTTAGCTCAGACATGACTCCTCCAGAATGCCTTCTCCCTACCGCCTCCAGTACACCCATCACCCATATCACTCCATTTGGGCTTGCAGTATTTCTATTACTGCTTTTATCATTTATTGCATTTTTTTTTAGTTATGCATCTCTCTCCTCTTCTAGACTGAGCTCCTTGAAGTCATTATTTCATTTGTCTTTATATCACTAGCACAGTGCTTGAAATCAATATACTAAGAAGTGAAAAAACCTTCACATTTTTTGGCTGATTCTCCTATATTTTTCTCATCTGAGCCCTGCAACTTCTCTCAGAACCATGCCAGATATGATGAGAGAGTTTTAGGGAGACTGCACCTGCTCATGGAATTAGGGGCATATGTGGGCTTAGAGACCAGTGTCTGCTTTCATTTAGAAGTCTCTAAAGGCGGGAGGTTTGCTGAAGTAACCTGTGACAATTGAACAAGGAGAAGAACACCCCAGTTCCTGACAGGCCTCAGAAGGCAGAAGAGGAACTGATGGACCTCACAGTTATCAAGACTCCACAAGAAGAGGCACCGAGGGGAGATGCTGGGATTGCGCAGGTGGCCTCCAAGTAAAAGGACACCCCACCTGCAGAGGCATTGCAGGTGTGGGCCTTTAGCAGGGCCCAATGGGAGACACAAGTGCCAGCGAGGAAGGGGCCAAGATGAAGTTGAGCACTGCCCTCCCATGCCCAACCAGACACAACACCAAGTGGAGACCACCCCAGCAACACAAGTTGAGTCCAGTGACAGCAGATGGTCAGGTGGCCCCACCCCTATCCCTCGACCCCACCCCAACACACTGGAGGAGCTGGAGTCAGAAACCGGGAGGCAGAGGAAAGTACAAGCAAACTGTGACCTACCCCAGCAGATTCTCCAGGGATCAAGCATAAGCAGTACAGGAGCTGAAATTGGAATTTTGAACTGGACCAATTTAGTCAGTGTTTTTAATAACTAGAAGTGACCAAATACCAATGGGATGTATCCAAGATGTGCTTGGAAAATGGTGAGTTGAGGCAGCACAATTGAAAGCAGTGAGTATAGAAAACTAAAGCTGTGCCATGTTTATACACCACAGATTTAAGACTGTATAATCAATCAGCTACATATATAAGTATAGATGCATGGTAAGTGTTAAAATATGAAGACTGGGCAATAAAAGCACTTGATTGTCCCTGGAGAAGGCAAGAAAGGTTTCCTGGAAGAGGTGACATTTGAACTGAGTGTTGAATTGCTCATCAAGGTCAGTAAAGGAAATAAAGTGATTGTAGGCAGAGAGACCACCATATGTATACACCAAAGAAAGAAAATGTGACACATCAGAACTGCAAGGAGCAAAACATGGGTAAGCCAAGGTCAGACAGAAAGTGACACTGGAGGCCTAGTTGGGACAGATTTTGAAAACAGCCAATACAAAATGCTTTGGTGTTTACAACAATGATTCCCTGGTAAACCTCAAAAGGCTTCAACAACCACCACATGAGTGTCGGAGTAGTTTTGTTACTAAGGAACTGAGAAAGGTCATGTTGATGTGGATTCTCAGACCCCTTGTAATACCCAGCAGTCTCCTGGAGGTCTAAGGCTGACAGGATTTCAACTGCCACTATCGATGAGAATTCTTTATTAGTCAGAACCCATTATATTGTAAATCACAGAAAACCCAACTCAACCGGCTTAAAGTATAAGGGAATTTATTGTCCCACGTTACTAGAAAGTCCTGAAGTAGGGTGAGCTTCCAGGCTGTTTTAATCTGGTGGCTCAATAGGTCAGTGAGGACTCAGCTTACTCCTAGGACTGGCCTCCCTCCCGGTTACAAAACTCCAACATCTCCTAGGGTTACATCCTGGAACAAAACGCATCTCTGTCCCAGTATTTCAGAAAGGATCCAGAGACTTATTCTTATTGGACCAACTTAGGACACTCCCCCAGCCTGGAGCCAATGACTGTGGGCAGGAGGAAGGAGGGTGGTGTTTGGCTTAAGTCAATCAGGGTCCATTTCCTGTGGTAAAGGTCCATCTCTGGTGCTGAAGCATTTAAACTTTTAGGCTGGGGATATAGGACTGGATGAAAATTATTGGAAACAGAGAGTGATTTGGATAGGCAACTGTATTAGTCAGCCAAAGGGGTGCTAATGTGAAACACCAAAAATGGGTTGGTCTTTACAAAGGGTATTTATTTGAGGTAGAAGTCCACAGATACCAGGCCATAAAGCATTAAGTTTCTTCTCTCACCACAGTCCATTGCCACGTGTTAGAGCAAGACAGCTGCCGGGGTTTGCCAGGGTTCAGGCTTCTTGGGTTCCTCTCTTCCCGGGGCTGCATTTCTCTCTGGGCTTAGCTCCTGTTTCCTCCACAAGGTCAGCTGTAGACAATTAGGCGAACGGCTCGCTTCTCTTCTTCTGGGGCCTTCTTTCCAACATCAAAACTTCTTCTCAAAAAACTGCTTCAACTCTGTTCTTGCCATGCCTTTTATATTTGACTCCCCCCCCACCAAGGGGTGGGGCTTTAATGCCCTACTGACATGGCCCAGTCAACGCCCTAATCATAACTTAATCATGCCCAGATTAACAGATCAGTTTACAAGCATGATCCAATTATATTTTTGCAATTCATAATTACTTAAATTGGCCAACAGCTACAGCAACCAATATTTGTTCTCAACAGAAGCAATTAGCGATTAACGATATTTAAGTAAGGAGTAGCACAATTGGATTTGTGTTTTAGAAAAATCATTTAGATTGCATTGAAATAGAGGAAGGCCAGCCAAGAATGGGTATATTTCCTATAAATATTGTCTTTGCTCTATTTTCAAGTAAAATCTTGGTCTTCAGTATTTTCCTTGGTACTTATAAGCTACACATACTTGAAGCAGTTAAGGAATGGAGGCAAACATCTTCGTGATATTGTCAGACATTTTAAATATAGCTGGTGTTTCTTCAACCTATTAAAACCACTGTTCTGAAACTGTACTGTCAACATGAATACAATTTTCTATCTGAAGAATGCTGAGAATCGGTTTGGATCATAACTAGATCTATAGAAGTTTGACTTGTTTTCAAAAGAAATAAATATCTCAGTTCCTATTTGCACCTAAATGCATGCACATTCTCACACACTCTCATTGTGTGTGAGATACATACAGATTCTCATGCATGTACATGTATTCATACACTCACAATTACACACTTACACACACACATGCACACACAGATACAAACTCACCCATACCAATGTACACATTCTCATACATACTCATACCCACCTGTACTTACAAACACACACAATGACACACAAATTTGCACACCCACACATTTTCCCACATACTCTTACATATTCTCTCATACACATATATCAGGGCACTTTAATATGCCAGGTTCAATGCAAAGAGCACCATTTATTACTTTGTAGGAGCCAAAATAGAGGAAAGAAAACAATTAATATTTACTTTTTCAATTTTTAAAAACTTGCTAGTTTACTTTTTTATTTCAAGGAGAGAGAGGAGATCTGTCTGGGTTTGGGGATTCAGGTCTTGGAAATTTCCATCTTCATTATGCATTCTGACTGTCTGGGGAAAAGCACTTCTCACATTTCAGCTTTAGCCTGCTCATTCAGTTTGCAATAGCTACAGTCTCTGAAAGAAAGGGCATCACCAGCTTTCTTGGAATCCAAAGTGGAAAAATTTTTAAAGCTATAGTTATGCCATTATATTCAAAGAGGGTGGGTGAGGATAATAGCGTGTTACTATTAGAAATACTGGGAACAAATAATAAAAAATTTAAAAAATGTAAAAAAGAAAAAAAAAAGAATTAAAAAAAAAAAAAAAGAAATACTGGAACAACAGATGAAGTGAGATGTGGCAGAATCTCGAGTGTGGTCTGGGGGTGTGGGACGCAGGAACCTGTATTTTAACCCCAGTTATGCCATTTACTAACAAAGAGTCTTCGGGTAAGTCTCTGGAACTTTTTGAGTCCATTTTTAAAATTATTCAATGACTGATGTTCTTACCGGATTCAAACTTTTGCAAATTTAATTGGGTAGTATTGGGATAGGTCCTGTTCTTTTGCAGCATCCAACTTCTTAACCAGTTCCCGGCAATCACATGCTGTTGGTCAGAAAAAAAGACACCTGAAGAGAAGTCAACCCACTCCAGTACAGGGGTCGGAGCCACCAGCAAAAGCACGGTTCACACAGGCTCCAATGGAAAGATGGTTTACTCACACAGAGAAGAGACAGAGCAAGGTGTCGGCTTCACTACTGGGCGTCAGTTCTCCGTTGCCAGCAGATCTCAGTGCATGGCAGGCACGTGGAGATGTTCTACGCACAGCACCCCTCTCTTGTGTTCCTGTGCTGCTGCAATGGAGGAACCCTACTCTGTCCATGCCCCAGACAGATAGATATACCACCAGGGAGTGAGCTGATACCATGAAACATGCCCACCAGGGTCAGACTGTCTCCAGCGAATATTTACCTATGCTTGGAGCAATAGAGGAAGGCATGTACCCACAGTCCCCTTATCTACTAGGAGACTGTTTTTTAATCCTACCAGATCGACACACCTGGTCCTGAACACAATATGTATTTGTGGGTTCCAGGGAAAGGCATTAGGTGGCACTAGGACTGCCCCCCTATCACATAAGCACTGTGCCTACACACTTGTCACTGGGGGATGTGTTGCTGGAATATTTGTTGCCCTTGCCATGCTCTTTAAACCACCAGTGCAAATTCAGACCCCTCTCTCCAGCTACGCATGCAGCTTTTCTCTCAGGGAAGTTTGTGCCCACGCACTGAGAATAGTGAGCAGAAGTGAGGAGATGCATCTTTAGGATGGCTGCTTTCCGTGTGGTGAAGGTGAGAAAGAGCTGTATTGGCATCTATCCTCCGAGACTAACTACACTATGCCTGCCATCAGTTAATAAGAGGCTTCAAACAAACATGGAAGACACATTCATATAGCTGTCGGAAATTGTCATCTTTGATTTTGTTTTTTGCACTAGTGTGAATAAAACTTAGCAGATAAGACATACTAATATCAAATAATAATATGGCTCTGTTACAGTTTTCATGTCTGGCCCTGGAAAAACCTGAGAAGTAGGAAACAGACCCTTGACCCCAACATTGAGGGTCTCTCCACTGACCCAAGATTCCTAGAGTTTCCCAAAATAGCACTCTAATGCAAAAAAAAAAAAAAAAAAAAAAAAAAATCCTAAGCCTTTGTCTTTTTGTCCCCTTGCAAACATAGATGCCCTATACCCTTAGCCTTCAGTACACAACTCTTTGCCAGAAAAGCCTTTATAGCTTAGATGTGTATGAAACTAACTTGTGCAAACTGAATTTTACACAATTCGCAAATAAAATAGAACATATATATTTATACAAACACAAGCCAAGTAACGCCCCAGTGTTCAATAGAAGAAGCAGTGATCAATTCCAACCCTGGTGGAAAAACTGCTGTTTTGGGCTTGTCAAGAGGCAAGAGAATGTACAGAAAATACAGTCTGCTATATTTATGGACCTAGTGCCCAGTAAGAGAAATTCCACCGTAACGTAAGAGAAGGAATTAATATGTGACAATACCCCTTAAGAGTCATTTTTCTGTTTTCAGTGGTTTCTTCAGTGTTCAGGACAAGGCTGGAGTCTATGTAATTCCCTACTACCCACAGGATAAGTGGCCATGGCAATATGGCCTTACCTGCCTCACTTCCTGCCCCCAACCCTCAGCTCTAGAACTCTAGTCTTCATTCTGGAAACTGCCATGCACTGTCTTTAATTTTGTATTTTATATTTTCCTATCAAAACCAACAAACTGATAAAATTCTGAGTTCAAAAAATATAAAGTACAAAAGAGCAATTATATATACATTTTTCTTCTAGACTTTTATATACACTTTGCTTATAGATAAGCCCAGTCTATATAGACAATTCTATTTCCTTCTTTCTTCCTTTGACATTATAACATAAGCATTTCCCCCATGGCATTAAAATCTTTGTTAATATCATTGAAAGGAGCATCATAATAATCCGTCTTATGAATATTCACTAATGTACTTAGGCTTTCATTTTTTCACTAAGATAACTTAGACTGATCATATGCTCCTCTGCCCTTATGCATGCTATCACCTGCCTGTCACGTCTTATCTTCTGTTCTCTGCTTGGTGACCTCTAACTTATCCTTCAGGTTCCAGTTCAAATATCACCTGTTCTGTGTACTAACCTACTGTTTTAGTTTCCTGGCTGCTAAAGCAAATACCATGCAATTGGTTGGCTTAAATAATGGGACTTTATTAGCTCACACTTTTGAGGCAAGAAGAATTCCAAAAGCAAAGGGAAATGATGCTTTCTGCCCAAAGACTGTGGCATTCTGGGGCTGGCTGCTGGAGATCCTTGGTCCTTGGCTGTAGATGGCAATTCACATGACAGTGTCTCCTTTCTCTTCTGGGCCCTGTTGACTTCCAGCTTCTGGCTGCTTCCTCTGGCTTTCTCCCATGTGTCCAAATTACATTCTCCTTATAAAGGACTCCAGTAATGGGATTAAGGACCCGTTCTGATTCAGTTGGCCCACCCTTAACTGAAGTAGCCTCATCAAAAAGTACTGTTTACAAGGGCTAACACCCACAGGTATGGATTAAGATTAAGAACTTGTTTTCTGGTACATAGCTCCAAGTCACCACACCTAGTAATTAACTAATCTGCAGCATTAGTTTCTTTCTTTTTTGTGTATGTAACTCAATTATAGTATTTAGACATTGTATAATATTAAGATGTTTGGGTATCTCTTTCACCAAAATGTTAGCTTTCTTACAGCAAGGCCATGTATTTTTCATCTTTCTAAGCATTTCACCTAGCACAATAACTGGCACATAATAGGTTTCAACAAATATTTGCTGAATTAAAGAATTTCAGGCATTTTAGCAGGACCTTTGGAGGATGAGAGTGGTTTTTCCAGAACTCTTCAATCGTAGTGTTCAAATATTATGTCTATTCATTCTTTCTTCCATGTGGGAGATTGGTAGGAATAATTTGATAGATACTAGAGAAGCAAATTGTAGTATTTCAGGGAAAGGAATCTAGTTTGCGATAAATGTACCAAATCAGTAATCAAATTTCACACTTATAATTGCTGCTTGGGTAAAGGCAAATCAGATTTTGTCACTAAGAATGGCAGATCAGACCCTGGAAACTACTGGAAACACAGAAATGGCATTTTAGTGTGAGCACAAGAAAGGTCTGCTAATACTCCAGCCTCCATTATTTGCTTCGCTCTTGCTCACTGAAGGCTCTGGATCATGTTCCTGTTCATTTTCTGTGTGTTCTCATCCAAAGCCTAGTGTTATTGACAGCCAGTATTAGTAGCCAAGATTTAAAAAGTAATTATTTCTGATTTAAATGTGAATGACCTTTATAATTGATTCCTGAATTCACTTGTGAGGTGTTCAGTTCTCACAAAAGGGAAAGATAATTTTTACTTAAATCAGAAATACTGCTTCTAATCTATTAGTTTTACATATGCAGAAAACTTTCAGATCCACTAAGAACATGAATATATATAATTCTAGATATAGTGTTCTGTTAGTTGGTGCCATGCTGCTTCTTTCATAGAAAGAAAATGCCAATCCACATGAGCCTCTCCTCTTTCAAGACTGTTATGAACTGTAAATTGTTATGAACTGTCCTTTTCACATTCATATATTTTTGAGTTATTTCTGTGTTCCAACTCATTTTAACTTCCCTTTGTAAAGTTCTACAACTTCTCCATTGGAGTTCCATATTGGGCCTGGCCAAGCTCTGGGCACAAGCATAGTAGGAACTTAAAAATTTGTAGATGTGCTGTTTAATCCCAGAAAATTTGCATACTGTTGGAGTGTTTCTGATGAAGAAAGGGGTCTTATGGGGATTGAATTGTGTACACCAGTTTGGACATGTTCTTGGTCTTCATCCACATTCTGGTGGGTAGGGACCTGCTGTAAATAGGATCTCTTCAGGAGTCATTTCAGTTACGTATGGCCCAATTGGATCAGGTTGGGCTTTAATCTGGATTACTTGAGTCTTTTATAGGCAGAGTAAAAGACAGAGAGAGAGAGAGAAGCCACAGAGAGCATCCAGAAGCTGGAAGTCAACAGGACACAGAAGAGTTGGGAGAAGATGCTGCCATGTGCATTGCCATGTGATGGAAAAGACAAGGAACCCCTAGGATTGCCACAGTCTTGTGGGAGAAAGCATCACCTTGCTGATGGCTCAATTTTAGACTTTCCCCTAGCCTCAAAACTGTAAGCCAATAAATTCCCATTGTTTAAGCAAACCCATTGTATGGTATTTGTTTTTATTAGACAGGAAACTAAGACAGGAGCTTTCTCTTCTACTAATTTAATAGATAAATGAAAGGCTTTGGTATTGGTGATAAACAAGGTAAATTAACAAAGTTAAAGTCTCATTCGGTCTCACCTCATTTTTTCTTCCTTGTATAAAGAGAATGTTCCTTAGTCCGAAGTCCTCACCCCTGAACCTCAGACATCTGGGATTTTGAATTTGTTTGCCTTCTTATAATGTTTAGCTGAATTCTTATCATAAATATGATCTGTTAACCGGTCTTACCATGGCTTTAGCTTTTAATATGCATGTTTATTTCTGAAGGACCAAGGGTGAAGGAAATAGGGGGAAAGAGGTAGTGAGTCCTCTGTATGAAGAGGGTTTGGAAGTGAGACTGCCTTTTGTTCAGGGCTTTTTGATTGTCTGTAAAACAACCTTCTCCCACAGGTAAAGCAAAAAACAAGTGTCTAAATCCGTGGTCATTTTGTCACCAGGGTTAGATTACAAAGGTGTCTAGATTCCTGGGCAATGATTTCCCAGCTTTACCAACACTTCTTCTCCTCTTGGGCTTTCCTGTAAGTCGCGGGCTCTACACTGCTGTTCTCAGCTAAGGAGCGCCTGCCACCATCAAGACCTTCTACAGCCACCCAGGACTCACTTGGCACCTTCAAATGAGCTCACACTGTGCTCCAATCAGGACCAGCTTTTGCTAACCAGGCTTTGCCCAGTTAAATAAATATAATATTCAAGCAAATGCCACAGTAGAGACTTCATTCAGTGCTATAATATCTGGAGAGAAAAATAATGGGGATTTTTTTTTTTTTGCCCAAATTAGTTTAAAACACAGCACAGATAGAAAGGTGGCCTTACTCTCCAGTCAGCCAAACTACAGAGACTAAAGCAAATATCTGTGCAGTAAAGGATTAACTCAGCAAGTCCGAATTGTCCACACTCTGTATATTCAAGGTTTGGCCTTTGAACTGCTCCTGGAAGGAAAATTCTAAGCTCTTGGAATATCCTACCTGATAAGAGTGACTTTGTTTACCTGGGGACCTTGGGCCACACTAGACAGTCTATGTTAATAATGTGGTTTATGGTGGGGTACTTGGGCCACCTAATATCAACTTGACCTCTGATGAGGCTGGAGACTGAATGACTAAGATCAGCCTTATAGGTGTTGAGTCATGCGTACATGGTCGACCCCCAGTAAAAAAAAAAAAAAAAAAACACTAGAAACAAAGGTTCAGGTTACCTCCCCTGCTTGGCAATACTTCATGTGTGTTGCCACACATTATTGCTAAGAGAAATAAGCACTGTCTGCAAAAGTCCATTGAGAGACGACAACTGGGAGCTGGCACCTGGTCTTCTGGACTCTGCCCTATACATCTTTTACCTTTGCTGATTTTACTATGTATCTTTTTGCAGTAATAAACTATGACCATGAGTATAATGGCTTTTTTGAGTCCTGTGAATCCTTCTAGCAAATTATTAAACCTGAGGACAGTCTTGGGGACCCTTGAACTGCAATATCACACATCAAGACTCAAATGTGCTAAAATAAAACACAAGATGCCTTATTTTTCCATTCGACATTTTCCATACTCACCACTGCGGTTGCAGAACCCCAAAGAAAAGCCCCACAAAGAGGGCTCACAACAGTGGTAGTCAACTTCCTTGTGTTGACACATGTGCTCATGATCATGGGAAACAACAGCACCTCCCCCACAAAAGGAGAATATTTCCAAAGACCCAGAACGATGGTCTGTCCAAGTCCACTAAACTATAAACATGTCCACATTACCATGTTATCTTGGGAAAAGCCTAAATAAATTTAAACTCTTTGATCCATAGCCCCATTCACGGGATTTAACCTTAAAAATTAAGGTTAATCAATCAAGAAAATAATCCAAAAGATAGAATGGTATATTACAAGATGCTTATTTCAGCATTATTTGGAATGTTGATATAATTATCCAAAAATAGGAAAATGGTTTTAAAAAATCATGATATTTGCACTTTATTATGTTATAGACTGAGTTCTGGAGCTATATAGATCAAATGGAATGGCTACTGACTTAGAATAAATCAAAGTATAGAAGATTTGATAGAATTTCCCATTTACATGGCAAGAAAAAAAGAGCTGTTACACTGCATACCACCACCCTTACCCAGAAAACACTGACATTCTTAGGTGAGTGAACAACCTTGTCAGATAAAAGCAGGACCTAGAAAAAGAAGGGCTGGAGGTGGTAGGTTGCCAAGATCCCAAAAGATAAGGAAAGTGGGGAGAAAATGGCAGGCACAAATATTTTGACATCTTGACAAAGAATGCCAAGAATATGGGGTTTTCTAATGAACTGTGAAGGAATGTGTGTGGAAACACCACGGGGCCAATAGTGCCACATGAGCTTGATGGGCAGCCAAACCAACCAGGAAGCTCTGCCTGGACACAGCCTTGTGGAAGAAAGCAGGAAGGAACCAGGAAAATAAAGCAATTGGTTTGTTGGTGTAATATACTTAGGGATTCGTTTTTCCCTTTAAACATAATTTCTTTATTGATATCATTGTACAATAAAAGTCTCAAGCATATATTTCAATAGATTTTTAAACATGGCAGACACTGGCTGATGGGAACACAAAGCATAAGGCACCATGCAGCACATCACATTTATGATACAGATCAGAACGAGACTCCCAACAACAGAGACATTCCAGTTGTTCAGTGGCCAGGAGAGTCTGTTTTCATTTATGAACAGTTATAACATTTCCTCCCCCATCCCACCCTTTCTGTGGCAAAGTGTCAGGGAAAATGACACCCCCGCAGATATCCTGTCATCTTCCACTGTCGCCTTCCATCTCCGTTTGCCATTCACCCCGCTGTGCCACAAACTCAGATTTTAATGGCGGTCCTTTTGTCATATACAGATAGCTGCCCCTGTGCCCAACAGTTAGGCCAAGTTGTGTGGGAGTCAGTTCCCCTGTGTCCTTCCTTTAATGAAGCTCTTTTGGCAAAGCCCAAAGCATACCTAATTGTGATGAAGGTCAAGTGTTGGTTCTTACTAATTTAAATAGCCCCTTTCCTTCTTTAAAAATATCTTGACACTGAAATGAAAAAGAGTGTTTCAATAATGTTCCTCCTCGGTTTTATGGTAATAGTGTGAACCCTGGGAGAAGGGTCACACTGCCAGGATCATCAATGCTTTAGCGCATTTGTTAATATAAAAATTGATAACATGTATGCAAACTGTTCATTCAGTAAATATTCACTGAGACTCACCTTGGGTTCTGGATAGTAACAGAGTTGGGAGTAGGATCCAGGTCTAAGCACTCAACAGACTCCGCCCTTTGTCTCGGCACCCTGTGAGCACTGGTGGGGGTCATACGCTCTCCTAAGCCTGGAAGGACAGAAAGGTGTGCAATCTGCAAATTTACAGTCAATCTGGTGCCTTGAAGTTCCCTGTGATTCTTCAATAAAGCCAGCCTCACAGCCCTCCCCGGGATCTGCGCTCCTAAGTACAACCACCTCTCACCAACCATACTTCCACTGGTATCTCTATTTGCTTTTTATTTCCATATGTTTAGCGACAACTGAAAAGCTTCCATTTTGATGGATGGTTTTCAGCAATTGTTTCACCTACTTTGAACTTGTTTCTCCTCAGCCATCAGCCTGTCTCTCTTCCCCACTGTGAAACTGACGAAAACCAGCATGAAGCCGTCAGGTTTTTGTATAGGGACCAGACACGGCATAAAAAATGTCTGAGATGTTTTTTCCCTCTTTTAACACATGGCATTTTCCAGCACATCTTTTTAAAAAATTATTATCATTATTCACCCAAAGATTTTGTTATCCAAAAAGATAGTTCAGGGCTAAAGGTTTTATTCAACCAGTTGTTCTCAAGTGGAGCTTTCCTGGAGAATGACCCTAAATACAATATTAAAATCCTGTTTTGAACAATGGGGTACATAAAAATTGATTCACCTGATTTTCTTTGCTCATTTTAGTTCATCTAACCCATAGCATCTTTTTTGGTAAGAAGTGGCAGGATATTCACTCTGTTATGCTCAGAGTGAAAGAAAAATAAAAGAGATATTTTTGAAAAATTGGATCAATGGCAGAAGTAGACAAAAACCTGGAGGAGTTGTGTTTTATTCAGCTTCAAATTTACCAAGTCAAATACAATGTCGGGCACTCAGCAGGTTCTCAATATGTGTTTGCCAAATAAACAAATGAGTGAGAGAACACTGTGTCAGCAGTACCAGCTCCTTGCTAGAAGAATGGCTGGGTGGAGGCAGCCAGTCAATAGCTTGGCCAAACTTCTGGCCCTGGCCAGCTAAAGATAGCAGAGGGTGTTACCTTAAGAAAGCAATTTACTCCACAACTTGCACCCATAGCAGAGTCAACTTCAAAAAAGACTTTGTCTAGATATGAGAATCCTCTAAAATCTATGTCTAAAGAAGGTCCCAGGGCCTTTCTAGAGTTTCTGAGACACTGGGGCCTGGGCTGGAGCCTCAGGGCTCCCTGAGGCTTTTACAGCTGCTCCCAGAGGTTGCTGCCCAGATGCCCGGCAATTTCCTGTCTGACCCTATCCCTTGGTTCCCCAAATTATGTCTAGAGTCAAACCACTTTCCTGGATTTCAATTGCATTTTGTATTGTTTCTTGAATGTCGCCTAGGCATCTTAGAGAAACCCCAAACTCAAGTCATTGACTTTCCCTTGAAACATACTGTGACAGTGTGAATTTTGTGAATCACAAAAAAAAGATTATGTGCTTAAAATAATCTTTGCCTACAGGAGTGGTACCCTTTGATTACATTAGATTCACTTTAGATCACTTGATTAGATTGCTTTTGATTGTACTACACCAGTGAGGTGTGACTCAGATTGAGTCTCCATTCTCTTGCTGGGTCTGATATAAAAGGAGACAGAGAGAGAGAGAGAGACATACACACACAGAGAAAGGAGGCTGCCATATTTGATACGGCCATGTGAGAGAAAAGACTATAGTTCGCCCACAGCTGAGCTCAAGGAGAGAAGTCCCAAAAGGCTCAAAGAGTCAAGGCCCAGGAAGAGATGACTGATCAGCCACAGCTGAGTTCAAGGAGAAACTAGAGAGACAGGCAGACCCACCATCTTGCCTGATTGCCACGTGGCAGGACACCAGAATCACCAATAGCTGACTTTGGTGAGAAAGCATCTCTGATGGTGCCTTGATTTGGACATTTCACAGCCTCAGACTGTATGATTTTACCCCCAAATAAATCTCCTTTATAAAAGCCAACCCATTTCTGGTATTTTGCATCAGCAGCCCTTTGGCAAACTAAGACATATATCCTCCCTCTTGTATGCCCATCACCAGGTTCATGGCTTATGCTTCCTCTGTCAACACCACACTTCTCACTATTTCCTGAACATGCAATGCTTTTGTGAGTGCTGTTTCCTACAGCTGAAATGTCCTTCCACCAATATCTTGCTTGAAACCAATTCACGTATCAACCCTTTGGTAAGCTCTCCCTATTCACCCAATGTAGACTCCCATAGAATTTTGTTCAAGGGTTCAAATAGCACTTGTAATTTATCTAATAACTTTTCTGTCACTTCCTGACACTGGTCCCCTCCCCCAAAGTTGTTCCCAATCTCAGGTGAATATCAGAATCATTTGGGAGAACTTTTGAAACAGAGATTGTTCATGTCTTCACATCTGGAGATTTGAACTCAACAGATCTGGAGTGGAACCAGAGACACTGAAATTCTAAATGCTCCTGCTGGGATTCTACTGGCACGCCATCCTGGAGAATAGAGACCATGTTTTGTTCAGTTTTTTCTTCTAGCATGTGGCCCAGAATCCAACGTGTAGAAGAAGATCCATCTTTGTTGGGTAGGTGTGCAATTGAATGGATGGGCATAGGATCAGGGGATGCTGAGGAAAAGTGAGAGTAAGAGGAGCCTAAAAGAGAGTTCCAAATTTAGTTCAGATCTTCTGGAAGAGGCAGCAGAAGGTAACTCACTTCCTGCTCCAAAGAAGCAAATTGTCTGGATTTCTTTTCTAACAGATTCTCTCTTCTCCCTTTGTGCTTTTCTTCCCCATCTCCCTCTGCCTCCTCAAAGGCATTTATAGACAATTGGTTTCTCTAGTCTTCCCCAAGCTCCAGATCAGGCATCTCCTAGCAGCCCTAGGTGTCCCAGGACGCAAGCCACAGACCTGAATGATGCGGCAGCCTGATATGCTTCCCATAAACGGGGTTCCAGCTGAACAAAAGGCCTAATGAAATCTCTGATTCAACCCTGGTCAGGGAATCTGGCCAAACACAAAAACCAGTTTCAGGAAGGTGAAGAAATCTTTGCATTGAAAATGCGTGTGGCTGTTTTCCCGCTGTATGGAAGAAAGAAACGACCCTCTGAGGTGTCATCTTCTGTCTGAGGCAGCCATGCGTTCCTGGCTCTACTCCACAGCTCCCCTGGAGCCAAACAGCAGCATAGCACCCCTCAGGGACTCTCTTTAAGAGCAATTTGAATCCATAATTCAAACTGAAGAGCATTTTCGATGTGAAAAAGAGTGATGCTTGATTTAATTTTATTGCTTTGGGCCTCATGTTGAAAAGAGAAGTGGGGAAGAGAGGAGAAATTACAATTCTTCCGTATATGCAGTGGCATCGGCTTCTGGTGGGGAAAACGTCCAGAGCATTGTCTTTCTATGCAATTACTCCTGGGCATGAAAATAAAAACAACTCACTTTTCCTCCCCAATCTGCTAGCCTCTTGGCATCTCCGGAAGCAAGCTCTTTGCAATTGGGCAACTTGACAGGGAGTCCTGCTACAAACATCAGCTGTCACAGCATGGTGCAATGAGGGGGGAAGCTTCTAGAGCCAGGCGGAGCCTTCAGGACAGTTCAAATGTAGCCACCAAAGGGACCCTCTGGACAAGCATGAGAGAGCATCAGGATAAATTAAAGTCCAGCAGATGGCTCTCAAGGGTCTGCCTCTGATTCAGTCTGTTTTCACATGGATAATCACAGGCAATTTCACACACAAATCTCACCTTTCTTGAAGAACAATGACAAGAATGGAGCAAGAATAGATGCATCTAAACTGATGTCACTTAAATCATTTATCAACACAGAAATCCCAGCACCCTCCAAAGATTCTCAGCTGGCATGCTGCCTCTCAACCTACCCCACGCAGCTGAGCCATGAGAAGGTGCTGTTCTCCTTCTGCACTTGGAGAGCTAGCTGCCTTCCCCCACTCCTTTGCCAACCTATGGATCCTAGAGAGGTCTGGCCACGGCCACGTGGCTCCCTGGAGCCCTGGACTATGAAAAACAGTGTGCACTGGAAAGTTTGATGGTATGAGTTTGTTCAGATTTCACTAAGCATATTACATTTTGAAATAAAAGAATTAATAATGGTGTAGCATGGTGCAAGTCCTTCAGTAGTCTGTATAGATATAGCTACCGAACAACCATGCAACCTATCTGCCAAGCCCACCACCCCCTGGGGGAAGCCTCAGATTTCCAGCCATGCCCTCATGGTTAGCTCTTTTGTACCCAGTAACCCCACAACCCTGGCTACAGCTGGCTGGACTAAGGAGGCATGCCTGATTGCATGTGAAATGATCTGGCTCAAGGACTCTGCCAAACAAGCATAATTGTAACCTAATTGAGCTGATCTGATCTCATTGCTTAGACAGGTTCAGAGCCCAGCATTAAAAAGAAAAAATTAGCAGTTAGTAGAGGGAATAAAACATTCTGTTTACCAAAAAGCCTGGCAAAGTTCACATCTAAATCAAAGTTTCAAAAAATTTCAGGGGGCGGAGAATTGACGTTTGTTTTATTTTTTAAAGTGTTATAGTAATCATCACAGGAAAAAAAGCAACTTATTCCAGAATTATTTATTATCTTAAAAGTTCATATGACATTTATTTTGAAAATCATGGTAGGGAGGAGGGGAGGAAGCCTACATGTTTTCTGGTCTAAATCCGAACCTGAAAAAAATACACAGAGAGGGAGCCATGAGTATAAGCCCTGACTTAGAAGTCAGGAGTAGGAGAAAAGAATATAGAACAATCAGATGGCAGCAGCTGCAGAAGCAGGGAACACAGGCACCTGCTTTCGAGGAGATGTTGACCCGAGTTCCCATGGTGCCCCAGGGCTACTGATACAGACTCGGTATAGCCCATGGTTCCTTATTTCCCCAGGCAGCCTTACTGAAAAATTCCTATCCCCTGAGCTTATTTGAGTTTGGTTCAGATTTTTGAAACCTAAACAAACTAACTAAGGCATTGTGGTAGTTTGACTCTGTTGTGGACCCCAGAATATTATATTCTTGGTCTGATCCATTCCTGTGGGTGTGAAAGGTGTAAGACCTTTTGATTAAATTCAGTTGGGGGGCATTTGATTAGATCACTTCAGTGGGGCATAACCCAGACTGAGTCTTGATCCTCTTACTAGAGTCCTTTATAAGCAGATAAATACAGAGAAAGGGTACCAAAGAGACAGATGAGAACCCCCCTATAAGTTGAGAGAGAAAATCCCAGAATCCAGAAGCTAAAATCAATGAAACCTGGGAGAGAGAAAGCCACAGGAGCAGAGAGAATGCTTAAAGCAACGGAGCCAGAAGAGAAAGCAGAGATAGACAGATGCTGCCATTGTGCCCTGCCATATGGCAGGAGTCCAGGATCACTGGCAGTCAATCTTTGGAGAAAGAGCCTTGCCTGATTCCTTGACTTGGATATTTTTCTCAGTCTCAGAACTGTAAGCTTATAAGCTAATAAATCCCCATTGTAAAAGCCAACCCATTTTTAGTATATCACCTTAGCAGCTGTTAACAAACTAAAATAGGTATCAAAGAACAGTCAAAGCAGAGAAATACACCCTGAAATTATTGCCAAAGCCCCAGGGAGTGGACAGGATGTCATGGTTTGGTTCAATGGAGAGACTGAATTCAAGAGAGCTATGAGTGAAATCCACATTGCAGAGCAGAATAGATTAAGTTTAGAAGAGAGAGGCCAAGATGGTGAGTACATGTGAAACCACTCCTAAGGCAGGGAGCTAGGGATGTATAGCCTGAAAAAGAAAAAACTCAGGAATGTCATGATAGGCAGTGTCCTGTATCAGAAGGTCTGCCAAGCGGAAGAAGAATTGGAATTGTTTCATGTGCCAAAGGGAAGAACTAAGACCACAGACAGGAAAGGCTTTAGCTCAATATGAGGAAAAGCTTTCCAAAAGTCTCAACTTTTGTCAGAATATGGTCTACTTCAAGAAGTAGTGAGTTGTTTATCATTAAAAGTGTTCAAGGAGAAACAGGACAGTGCCTTGGCAGAAATGACTTAAAGAGAAATAAGGACACTCTCAATTCTGAGAAAGTTTGACAGACATGTCACGTCAGACATTCCATCCAAGATCTTTCCTAAGAAGAAAGTCCAGGCTGTGGAACCTAACTACAGGCTTGAATCCTGTGTGACCTTGAGCAAGTTACTTTGCCTCTCTATACCACTTTCCTAATCTTGAAAACTGAGAAAATAGGGATGTTGTGAAGACTAAATGAGATCATATGAATAAAGAGTTTAAAACAATGTCTGGCAGTAAATATATGTCAGTTGTTGTTAAGGATTTGTTCCATAGAGCTTGCTTCAGAGTGATCATGGTCAAACTAATACTAAGATGAATACAACATCATCTCATCATTGAAGGCAACAAATGTTAGAGATGTTTTGTTGAGGCACCATTAAGTTAGTAAAAATTTAATGGGGGAAAAATGACACTAGGTTTTTGGATTTCCCTTTTGTATCATGTATGACCTTAAAGATAACAAAGAAAGACAAGTCCTTGGTCAGTAATTAGATTCCACCACTTGTTCATTCATTCAATAAATATTTATCAGGTGCTTATCTGTACTAGATGCAGCAAATACAATAGAAGAATTAACTTGCTTTTAAGAAGCTTATTTCAGTCAGGGAAACTGGGGTAGGGGAAGGTCCGTGCAGAGCCTGCTACCTTTCCCAGTGACCCACAAATAAACCCTGAGCTCAGGACTAGATGTGTTAGCCTGGCTCCTAAAATGGCATGAGAATGTGAATGACTCCCTTCTCAGGAGTGCCTGGAGATAAAACTTATCCCCCAGCTGATACATTCCTTCCCATTTAGCCACCCTCCCATATGTAAACATGCCCTGGAAACTGGCTAAGTATATGCATTTTATGGCCCTGGCTCAAGCCTGCTGCTATATAGCTCCAGGTGGTGCTGCAGGAATGGGGTTCTTCCATCATGGTACAAGCACAGGGGGGTGGGGCACAGACCAACTCCCTGCATTAGTAATGGAATAAGATCTGCTGGCCATGGGGGACCAATGCCCACTAATGAACATGACCTTACTCTGTCTCCTCTATGTGAGTAAGCATTGTTCTGTCAGTGCCTATGTGAGTCATGCTTTCCTTGGTGATCCCGACACCTGCAAACTATGGAATGGGCTGGAACCCTGGTGACAGGCATTGGTATGCCCCTTGCTACCCTTCATGAGGTGAGACCTCCTCCCCTGGAGGTGGTAACAGGTGTCTCTCTTCTGATGACAGAAATAAAGAGTAAACAAATAAAGTAAGATGATTGTAAGCGGAGATCATTGGATGCAGGGAATAAACAGAGTTTGGTGGATGTTAGGGAGATAAAGTGAGGGCAAAATGTTTGCATTTGCCCTGAATCCTCAGGAAGGGAGAGGGTGCTTATTCTAAAGACAATGAGACGATGCTAACCAAGGCAAATCATTGTTATACTAACAGGAGTGGCATTGATCATCGGTGTGAATGTTTAATGCTCATGATTTTTTACAAAAAACAGATTGGCTACTTTTACAGGCAAGAAAAGCCTCTAAGAATGTTTTAATCATGTAAATTCAACTTAATTATCTATTCCATTTCTCTGCGGCCTCCCTCAAAATTAAATTTCTCACTTTTCTGATAGTCAATTCTGCTTCAGGGCAATGAGGTCCCATTGATAACTAAAACCTTACAAAAACCAAAAATTTCATTTTAATAAAAAATATACAATTTCCTCAGCAAAGCTTTAATAGCCAGCATGTATTCTGATAGACAAGAGATTAAAGGAGTCTAAATTATACCACTCATGGATGGACTTTCAGTGCCCATGTAATAAAGTCTTCTGATTGGACAGTTTCTGAATCAGGTTAAGCTGAATTCCAAAAAATTATTATAAATCCCCAAATCTCAGTGGCCTAACACAGCAGCATTTATTTCTTTGCCCTTTTAATCTGCAGTGTGGGACAAGCAATTCGCTGGGGTAATTTTCCTTCACATGGCAACTGAGAGGTAGAGGCTTCCTCGATCATGTATGTAGCAGGAAAAGAAAGACTTTGAAGCGCTCACACCTTTTCTTAACTGCCTCTGATGAGAAGAGACACATATCCCTCTGTTTACAGTCCATTGACCGAAACCAGTCATGTGACTTCAGCCTCCCTGCAAGGAGGCTGGGTAATGTAGGGGAGCGCGTGGACTATTTGGGGAGCATTCATTCCTCTTCCGCTGATAGAATATGCAATTCTGACCAAAATTAAATTTAGGCTGAAGACAGTCATATGCCTTGGAAATCAAACTTCAGGCAGATACAGGTACCCCAACCTCAATATTCCACAGTTTAAGAATTTCTAGTTGTATATGTCTAAAACAGATGTAAGACTCCCTTATAAGAAGAAAGCACTTTGGAACTTGAATAAAGTGCTATAGAGAGCAGACAAAGTTCCAGTTTTTGCAAAAGATGGAACTTTAAATCTGGTAGCAAAATTGAACTGTTCTTGTTAGACTTGGTCCCAGATTTTGAGGATATCATGTAACATGGATTGAACACAATATGCATTAAGTTCTCATTTGGGAAAGATCATAGAGTTGGCAAACTTTTTTTTACCAAAACTATATACACCACAAAAACATGGAGCCTTTTTACTGCACCATGATTTTTCTTTTAAAGTAGCCTTTAAAAAGGTTCACTGCCCTGTGAAACACAATCTGTCTGTAGGAGAAGGTGTTTTTCTGTGGGTTGGTTTGTTGTTTTTTTTTAAGCTTTTTTCTGTTAAGTGAACAGAACTTACTTTTCTGAGGAGATCAACCCTCACTATGCAACTATATTTCCACCAAGCCTACATGGGAAAGGAGCACCATGACCTTTTCAAAGCAGTATTATAGTCTTGGTTGTTCTTTGAAAAGCCTTCCATTCTAGGAGTACATGTAAGAGAAGGACACTCAGGAAAGAGAAGTGAGTAATAATAATAAACCCTATTTGGGAAAGAATTGTGACTGAGAAACGTGAAGTCATCCTAACACCACCTAGAACAGTAACTTTTTTGATTCTTTCCTTTTTTTTCTTTTTGTGGCGGGTGGGATGTGTGTGGTGGATCTCTTTCCAATATTCACCGACTCTGACACCTTTCTACCCCAACTCCTGCCATCATCCTGAACAATCTTTGTCCACATGGGAAATTTATCCAACATGGAGAGTCCCAGGTCCATAATTTTATAAACTTCAGTTACCTCATGCTGCTCCATTCCACTTCAGTCATGCATACCTGTGAGCCTAATAGACTAATTCCATTGCTGAAATTTTAGACTCTGAAATTTCTGTCTTTAAGCACAATTTCCTATTCTTATAGTGCTCTCTTCCCATCAATCCTTATACCCAATTTTCCACATTTCTGAAGCCTCTGCCCCCCCTTGATGCCTGCCTTGAGGGTTAAGAAGCTTTGGGTCTTTGTAGGTGGTTAGGTAGAGGCAGGATGATCATCTGTCAGGGGTATAACACAGAGCTACTCTACCCTTTTGAGAAACAGTTATTTTGTCCTAGCAAGTAGAGGGATGTAGAATCCAAGGACAGTATAACAACTGTGACCTAAATGCTTGAATCTAGCAGCTGCAGGGGCCTGACTTCCCAGTAAGTTTTCCATATTTAAAGGATGAGAGTTTTAAATTAGGTACCAAATAATCACCAAATAATTTAAGTAACAAATACTGAAAGAACACAGCACTGAGTTAAGAAACCATGTGCGTCATTTTAAATAAACTGACTAATGTTACAGCCAGTGCCTTGCAAATGGATGACTTACAATATCATACAAGGACACAGAGAGTGGAATTAATGTAGCACCTTATTTATAGAAGGAAAATCTTCCTGAGGTGCTACTCAGGAAGTATCTACAGTGTTTAAGACTTATTAGGACCATCAGCCTTGGATCAAATATGCTGGGGTAAATTGGAACTTGCTTCAGTTTTAGACTCTCAATTTAGATCAGATTAAACTAGAAGAATCTTATTAGTTATATTAAGGAAAGATAATATGATGTAAACATTCTTAAAGTTGAAAATTAAGTGAAAGCAACAACAGGTCAAATATATTGAACAAATTTATAACCTATCTGAGATCTGTAAACGGTAATCTCCAGACTGCTGGGTGAAAATATTCTTGCCTGGAAATTATGAATTTATAGGACTTGTCTTATTATTCTTACATTGTTATCAAGCTAGACAGTCATTAACTATCCACCTTTATTTAACTTTAACAGATCAAATACGAGGATATTGTATGCATCAAAGAATGTTTCAGGCACTGATTACTAGTAGATAAAATCAAGATGTAGATTATTAAAGGAGACTCTTGGAAATCCTAGGAAAATCTAACATGACCATGTAATTATTTTTCTCTTCCTTGGGAACAAAAGGGAGCTAATAGACTGTGACCACTGTTTGTAGGCAAGTTGCAAGAAGATCTATGTGCTTCTTTTCCAGAAGATAAATATACCGAGGAGGGGTAAAATATAATGCCTGCCAAATACCTGTTCAAAGTGCTTTGTTAGAAGATTGTGCTGACTTATTCTCTATAGCTCTTCTAGAGAAGAGTTCATTGTCCTCAATGAGCTAAGAGAGTCATTTTATTTACAGACACAATAGACCCAAAATTTCTGCTCCAAGGAAGGTCTGAAAAGAAGTCAGACCACCTCCTCAAAACTACTAGTACATCCCATCACCAAACAAGCTCTACCATCTTGGGTTCCAAGACTATTTAAATCTTCCAAAATTCCTACTTTTGGCAGAAGGCTGGAAGCAAAGTGGATAATATGAGAATATCATAGCATTGTATTTTGTAGGGAAGAAAGTGGTGACAACCCCCTTGACACAGAGTCCTAAAATGTCCATGCCATTGCAAGGAAAAGACTGTAAAGAACTTTAGACCCTGGTTTCAGAGACAGCCCCCAATTGGAAAGATCCTATGACACTTTATTCAATGGTAGAATGAACTAATAACTGCTAAAATTCCTTGCAACTTCAAGACTCCATAATTCCAAGTGTAATGCATTATACATGTATTTACATGGCTAGCTCTATATAAAGCTAGTAAAATAATATCTCATGCAAATGTTCAAAGGATAGGAAAGGAAATGCAATGAGAAGAGCTTTAACATTTTCACAAAGAAAAAGCTGTGTTTATCACTCAATGTGCAATCCATCATTGAACTGATTTCTTCAACTTAGCTTTCCAGCAGGAATTCTGCAGGTTTGTGGGGTTTTTTTTGTTTTGTTTTGTTTTGTTTTTAATTCCTCTTTTAAAAAATATATACAGAACTTTGGTTGTTAATTCAAACCTGAAAGCAATTTGGAAAAGATTTCATTTCTTTGTATAATATAGACTACTAGGCAGATACAAAGCTGTTGAAAGGAAGTAAATAGAAGGGAAAAAATACATCTAGCTCATTACCTTTATCAGCCATCACCATTCTGCCCCAAAAATCTTCAGGAAAATAATATAAGACAAAAAGCCAGTTTAAATTTAATGTCACAGTGGAACTGTCCTTATCCCTTATCCCTGAATAAGTTGAGCTTTAAAAGGAAAATAATAAAACCACTAGCTTAAAAGAAAAAAATCAAACTTTAAAAGATAAAAATGCTGTGGGGACTATTTTGTATTTAAAATGACTAAACTATTTCATTTAATGTCAACCAGGTATGATGTTTACACACACCCATTAGAAGTTGCCTGGAATATATGAAATTCTGAGAAATCCAATAACGTGCTGTGTGATGAGTTATACAATACTTCTGAATATAAAACAACAGAGATAACACAAATTTGGGATTTTAAATAAAAGAAAACATAAGATATGCCCTCTTTTATAGAAGTGCTTTTAATAATGGCACTTGGAAGTTTATATTAAAAAGGAAATAAGTAAATCCATGTTCTTGTGGAATTCATATGCCCATTTAAGAACTCCAAACACACTGACAGCATTAAATGGAACACAGCGTTCCCCAAGCCGGAAGGGCAAAAAGGCCTGTGTTTGTGACTTCCTGTCTCCCAGACCTGAGAAGTTACCTTGGTGACTTCCCCCTCTCGTACTCATCTGCACTCCAAAAATACAAGCCAGATGCCTGTGGGTTGGGGTGTTCCTAATTGAGCTACACTGAGCACCAAATGACCTGGAAATTTTTAATACAGCTTTCGTCAGAATAAATTACGGGGCTGTTCTCTTATCCCCTCAGGGACTAATTTATGATTGGATACCAAAGCAGACCCTGTATTGTGCACCCCCTGGCACAGTCTCTGGGTATGCCTCTCTAACATGAAGATGAACCAGTCTAAAATGGTGGGCTCCTAGGAGGATGGTCAAATAAAAAACTGTAAGCGAACTGATGCAAGAGAGCAGCACGCATTTTGTGCCCTCTACATTCCCCCCTGAGAGATTGCTGCCTAGTTTGCGTACATCAGAGGCCGAGGGTCTGAGCAATAAACTAGCAATTCTAACTCCTGAAAGGGAACGATAGGCTGGTTCTAAGTACTGAGCGAATCTCTCTAGACTGTACCTTCTACTGCGCTCACGCTCCTCACGTGGCCTCGTGGGCTCAGGTTGTACATCCTTCATTTTGTTTCCTTGTTGTTTTCCTTTTAGAGTTCAGATGTAGAGTGAGTACAAAGTTCTCTGGTTTCAGGGTTCAATATCATCATCGATCTATGCGAAGCCCTTCTCTTGTTTTATTTCTGTATTTTTCTCATCATAACCCATCCTCACACTTTCCCCTGCCCAAAAGGCATCGATTCTAATGTGCTTAATATACACCCTTGAATCTGTTTGTGTCCTGGAAAGATACATGAACGTAATTTCAATTATATAAATAGTTTTGTGCTATTATATGCCGCTCACTTTCCTCCCTTTTTATTCAAAGCTGTATATACACATATATCACTGCTTTGCTGCATGGTATTCCATTATTTGCATCTGCCATTTATTACTAAATACAGCCATATTCCTTTTCAGAGATTGCTCCATTACATCCCCAAGAGCAATGCATGAGAATTCCTATTTGTCCACACTTGGTGTTATCCAACTTTCTAATTTTTGCCAATTCGCTGGTTGCAAAGCTGTGTCTCCTTATTGTTTTCATTTGCATTTCTCCGATTACCACAAACATTAGATATCTCTTCACATATTTGTTACCCATTTGGATTTTTCCTTCTACTAATTGCACATTCATCATTTGCCTTTTTTTTAATTAGAGAAGTTGTAAGCTTACAGAAAAATCATGCATAAAATACAGAATTACCATATACCACCACTCTATTTTTAATATCTTGCATTATTGTGTTAAAATTGTTAAATGCATGAAAGCACATTTTTATAATTGTACTATTAACTATAGTCCATCGTTTACAATAGGATTCACTGTTTATGTTGTACAGTCCTATGATTTGGGGTATGTTTTTTTTGGGGGGTGGGGTTGTTTTTAAGATTTATTTAATTTATTTATCCCCCCAATCTCACCCCATTGCTTGCACTCACTGTCTGCTCTTCTGTGTCTGTTCATTGTGTGCTCTCTGTGTCTGCTTGTCTTCTTTTTAGTAGGCACCAGGAACCCAATCCCGGACCTCTCATGTGGGAGGGAGGTGCCCAATCGCTTAAACCACCTCCGCTCCCTGCTTGTTGTGTCTCCCATTGTGTTTCCTCATTGCATCATCTTGTTGCGTCATCTTGTTGCATCAGCTCGCCGTGCCAGCCGGTTGTGTCAGTTCGCTGTCTTGCTAGCCTTCTTTATGAGGAACCAGGAACTAAACCTGGTACTTCCCACGTGGTAAGCAGGCGCCTAACTGCTTGAGCCATTGATTTTTAAAATTTTATTCTAGTAACATAGATACAACCTAAAATGTCCCCTTTAAACCAAATTCAAATATTTAATTCAATTCTGTTAATTATATTCACAATGTACTACCATTCCCACCCTCCATTACCAAAACTTTTCTATCAATCCAAATAGAAACTCCATACAATTTAAGCATTACTTCCCCTTTCCCTATCTCCACCCTTGGCCCTGGTAACCTATATGCTAGCTTTTTACTCTATGAATTGGCTTATTGTAATTATTGCATATCAGTGAGATAATTCAATTCTTTTCACCATTTTCTTTCCAGCTTTTTCTCATTGATTTGTTCATTATATATTTTCGATATTAATCTGTTGTAGGTTTTTTATAGAGTGTATCTAAATCCAAACCCATCTCCAATCTGCTAAATTTGCCTGAGGTGTTCTTTATTAAATAGAAATCCTTAATTTGGATCTAACATTTTTCACCTTATTTTATCACTTTTAGCATCATGTTCAAGAAAAATCTTCCCCACTCCAATATCACAATA
>JAQZBX010023943.1:0-30489 GCA_029593785.1 Cabassous unicinctus
TTGTTCTTGATGGCCCTGGGGTTATAAAGGTTCAAATGCCAGCCCTCCACCTGCTAGTTGCAGGATACTAAAGTTTTCCGCGTCTCAGTTTCTTTAGCTGTGAAATGGAGACAACCATCCAGACTGCCTATTCGTAAGTGAAGGACTGACATGAGAAGCTTAGCACACTGCCTGGCAGAAGAAGCTTCAAGAGTTTGGCCCACAGGGTGATCATAACCAAATCCATATTATAGTCTTTCGTTCCTGACTTACTGGACCTATCAAGTAGTGACCTGTGCTTGGGTTTCTACATGTTCTCATGTGAAATAAGGAGCCTATGGATTGTTCAGGAATGTTCTCTAAGTTTATCGCCCTCTGACGCTCATCTCTAAGCCTAAGGGCTGGCTGCCCTTCCTTAAAGAGTGAGCCAGAAGTTCTGGACATCTAGGTCTGCGGATTTCATCCAAAGTCAGGTCCACCATCTTTAGGGGCCTCAAAGCCCTCCCACAGCCTCACCTTTGACTTTCAGTCTCCGGAGACCTACACAGTTTCTAGCACTTGATTACATGGGTTCCCATATTGTCTCTGGAAATCGAACTCCAGTTGTAAAAGCCTTGCTGGGTCAGGGCCCCCAAGGTGGCAGTAGGAAGAAGGGCCATTGCCATCTCAATAAACCCGAGCACGACGGCCCTTTAGCTAAGGGGCCACCCTTTGTGAGTCTGGACAGCTGGTTTTCCCTTCGCACTCCTTTCCTGTTTATTAAAGCAGCTTCCTAATTTGTTCACCTGAATGGCATCAGCAAATAGAAAACACTTGCCTGTTCAAAGACCTTGCGGCCCTGAGGACCAGGCAGGGCATGCTGGGAAGAGCCACCCGCTCCGAGTGGCTCTGAGATCCTGGGCTGACTTACAGGTGGCCGCCTGTGCCGCCGCTGCCCAGGCCTGGGGGAGCAGCAGAGGGCAGGGGCTGCGCACCACCCCAGGCTGAACATTCCCCAGTGGTCCTCTCTCCCCAGGCCCTCCCTCGTCTTCCTGTGGATCATCTTTCTTTCACAGAAAATGTGGAGTGTAAGGCAAGGTGATTTTAGGTGGCACGAGGGCCCGGCACCAGGAACCACTACTGAGAGTCAGCCCTCTTTAAATGCTGTCTATCCTTCTGCTTATGTCAGAAAGTTTCCACTTAGTGACTCTTTAGCACTTGCCTTTCACACTGCCTTCTTAAAGAAAGAGAGCAGAACCTTAGGTAAATCATCAAGCAATCAGTAAATATTTCTATTTTGTTCTGATGATTTTTTATAGTTACCACTTATTAATGGCAAGTGACACTAGCTTTCCTTTTAAAGTGGTGATATGCTTTTTCCAATTAAGATTCATTGGAGAAAGCTGAGTAGATCTAGAAAAGAAATATGGAATAAATAATTGTTCGGGTGGTATCTGAGCAGGGCAGAAAATCATGAAGTGGTTTGTTTTAAGGACATGGGTCTAGAAGGCAGATGGACCTGGCCTGAATCACAGCTCTAGCACGACTGACTGATGTAGCCATGAGCAATTACAAGCTTGGTGAACCTTACACATACAGTGTGTACACCTGTACTGCACTTATTTTGTGAGGCTCTGGTTACGCGATATTGGGAACGCATGCTGCACAGTGCCCGGGTACTCGGCACATGCCCTCTGCTGATGTTATGCCAGGAGGCGCCGTGCCTGGCACCACAAAAGTGCCTTTCTAAACCACAGTTTTCCAGTCCTCCTACTTTGCCTCTTGGGGTGACCTGATCATTCTGCTTACAGCTGTGCGTTCAGCCCCCTGCCAGGACGAGAGCCTGCTGATGCCAGGCGAGGGGCTGCTCCCCTCTCTTGCCCTTGCTCCCAACCCTCTATGGAAAGGCAGGCCAGGGCGGGCCAGAAGCTGACCCCCCAGCTGCAGAGGCACACAGACCCCTGGGAGAAGAGGCTCTCCCCAGACTTGGGAGAATGTCTCCCCCACCAAGGCCTCAAGGAAACCCCAATATACCTGGAAGCTCTGTGGTTGTGAAGTACTTCAATCAGAAACTGTTTTCTGAGCCTCTACTGTCTGCTGGCTGCTGCCGAGAGACAGAGGCCAGGGCAGGGAGAAAGACCTACGAGGCCCTGCCCTCATCATCAGGCTTATGGGTCTTGCCTAAGGCACTTGACCTGGTACCATGAACCTTGCCTCAGGTCTTTAAAAATTCTTGGAAAACGCCATTGTTAGAGGTGGCAGAGGATTTCAGCATACGGCGGTCTGCTGGTTCAGTTAACCCATCGCTCTGCTGGGCCTTGTAGGTCAGGAAAGTTTCAGTGGATGTGGAGTCCACAGGTGCCTGAAACTGGGATAGTGATGGTGTCAACAGCTCCATGCAGACAAGGCCCCGCATAGAAAGAAGAGCGCTATGGGCCCCCAGAGGCCGCCAGCTATACCTGCCCCTGACCAGGGTACTCCCATTGCGCCCTATTAATGTACTGGTTAAGACTTCACAGCAAGCCTGCGAGCGAGGTTCCCTGTTATCACCACTTTGCAGAAGAGGAGCTAAGACTGGAGGGACTGCCCACATGCAGCACAGGCAAACGATGGTGCGGGAGCCCAGGTGCACCTGCCTGCAGAGCTGAGCTGGTGGCCAGTGCTTTCTTTTTCCTAAGGCCCAGGAAGGCCCAGGAGCCCCTCATTCCCCTGTGAATTGGACCTCAGGCATGTGAGAGACGCCAGAGCTAAGGAAGGGGCCCCTGGCCAACAATCTCAGGTCCTAGCCCAGAAGGAGGCAGAGGCAGTCCTCATCCATCAAAGAGTGGGCCCGAAATGGTACCTGGCGAGACCGTTACTTGGTGTGAGGAAAGAGGGAACGGATGTGGTTTCAGAGCTTGTGCAATTGGTGGAGCAATGTTATCCCAAAGCACTCCCCTTGGGAACGGCACCAGGCTGCTCTCCATTCCTTCTGCACCTGCTCACACATTCACGGCACTTTCTGGCAGTCCTGCAGGCTTGTGCTTGGGCTGCAGGGGTGCTTCCCTCTCCCCGCTTTTTGATTTGCTTTTCTGCGGAGGACCCACTAGGAAAGAGGTGAGAATTTTCTGCCTGGGATCCAAGGACTCTCCGGACTAGCTTTTAAGGAAGGCAATCCTGGTCATGCCCTTCCCCTGGCTAACCTGTGTATGGCTTCCTGGTGTTCTCAAGATAAAAAACACTCAGCTCAATGGGGCCGTCACGGCCCTGCTGGGTCTACTCATCCCTCCAAGTGCAGCTCTAGCCACCTAAGCCTTCTTTTAATTTCTCCAACAGGCCATCCTGCTTCCCACCACCAGCCCTTCGCACCTACTGACCCCTCTGCCTGGACTGATCGTCCTGCCTCCCTCAGATCTCCACTTGCCCCTCACCTCCTCAGGGAAGCCTTCCCCGACTCCCACCAGGTGCCACTCCCCAAGCCCTCCTTCTAGGTCAGACCCCCTTGTCATCAGCTCTCATAGAACTATGTCCCTTCCTTTCTGAGCACTTTGTTCCCATTTGTTCACTCATTCATTCATTCAATAGCTGTTTACTGAGCATCTACTATATGCCAAGTACCATTTAAGGAACCAAACATGTTCCTGCCCTCACAGAGCTTACATTATTATTTGTAACCAGATTTTCAATCATGAGCTGATTTCTGTCTCCCAGGCAAAACCATGAGTCCTTGATGAAAGAGGCTCTCTGGCCCACCACATCCCCAGCATCCGGGTTAGAGTCTGCCACATGGTTAGCACTGAAGAAATACTTATGGCACAAATGAATGAATGAATGAACTCCCCAATCAGGAAGGCATCTTTTTAGGTAAAAAGCTCACGTTGCATTAAAGTATTATAATTCAGTGCTCCCCAAATTGTGCATGGATTCATCTAGTGGTCCACCAAATGAACCTTTATAAATATTCTTTATATATTTTAATTTAATGCACATCAGAAAAATATGATTTCACATGTGGTTGTTTAAGCTGAGAGTAAATAAAATGGAAAGTCAATTTAAGTAAAAATATTTATTAGGTAACAAAGAAAAGATAACGTGTCGTCATGGTGGTAAACGAAAGGCTGACATTTGGGTGAGAGTGCTTTAAAGGGAAGCAGAGTGTGATACCTAACTTTGGTGTAAACAAGCCTCCTAGACTCTCCATTGCTCTGATTTCACCAAAATGCTTATTTAACCACAGCAGCCCATCTCAAGCAGCAGAGAACATAAATGGTAACTAATATCGTCCCCATGGATCTGAAAGTGGCTACTGCCACCGAGTTGCCATCACACTGACTCAGCACCCCTTCTGCATGGTGTCCCAGGCAGCCAGTGCAATTCATCAGCTTGGAGGCTGGTGCTCTCCTTGCTTCCACTTGCCTCAGATAATGGGAGTCCCGATCCACAACCACTTGAAAGTCATGTGGAACTCTGTTGCTTGTTCCCATGGAAACAGAGCAAGGCCCGGTTGAGGGTGGCCTGGGCTGGTCCATGTCCCCGAAAGTAGGAGACAAAATAAATGGAAGGAGTAGACTAAGTCCTGGATGCTGGGTGTGCAGTGTGAGGCAGATACAGTGGAAAGCAAGTTCCCCTCTCTTGGCTGCAGGGCTGGGCTAACTCACAGTGCTGGGCTCCGGCACTTCCACCACCTTTCTGAGCCCATCTTCCCATCCAGTGTTCCTTTTCCATGGACTCCATGCTTTGTAATGCCCCTTATATTATTCTAAGCTCCCAAAGCAGTGGCCCAGCGAGGCCCTCCCTATTCTCCATGTTCCAAGATTACCCACGCCACCCCCTCACCCTGAGTGTACAGCTCCAAATCCCCTCAGTGGCATGGATTTCAATTTAGCCTTAGGAGAACATTAATCTGTTCCCCCTCACCTACCAAGATAAGGCTGTCCTCATCCAATAGAGCCAGAGACATTTTCCTTTGTGTGTCATTGTGTTCCTGAAAAAAGTAGCAAGTTTTAAAGTGTCCTTAGATTCGGGTAAGTTAGGACTGGCTTAGGAGGCCATCTGAGGTGTTAGACTTGTGTAGACCTGCACAGGCTAGGTAGCCCCACCCAAACCTGGGTAACCTGTGTAGACCTGCTCAGATCTGCCTGTACATTTGCTTTCTACCAAAAAAATGAGCTTCCCCTCGCCCCCAGCCCCGAACGGGAGCAAGCATCCTCTTTACTTCTTGTTCTCCCCGTCCCTGCGGCACATTATGAAAATATCTCGGACATTCGTCCCTTGACTATTAACCAGGTAATGCATTACCTTGTACTTGGGAATGGTCTTAAGGAGCTCTTTCACTGGGACATCTGTGCCAACCACGCCCAGAAGAATGCCTTTCGATCTCTGCTGAAAACGAACATTACACAATAACAACAACAGAAAGTGAATTGGTAGAAGAATCAGAAGCTGGTGAGAAGCCACACACCACAGATCACTGGTTGTGCCTTCCCAAACCTGAGAGAGAGTAAAGATTAACCAGATCTCCAAGAGGGACCCTCTTCTATCCTGCCCCCTCCTCCCCACCAAAATAGTACTAGACAAGATGGTCGCTTCCCAGGCCCAACATCAACCACCACAAGCCCCAACATACACTCATGCCAGGACACCCTAACACCCTCCCTCTTCTGTCTCCTGGAAGTTAAAACTTGATATGAAGAAGCACAACAGTTTTAGCAGCTGAGGATCATGGTCATTAATCAGTGTCCCTTATGAATGCTTTCTACAGGAAAGACTTCACATGCTCACTGTTTTCTCAATATGCACTGCCATCTGGCGCCCAGGAGAGAGAGAGTAAATAGCCAGAAAAAGATGAAATAATCCTGAAATGTTTTAGCAGTGAGTTGAAACCAAGGTTTGAGGTGAAGGAATAGGCCTGTAAGGTGCCAGTTTCCCAGACAGGTGATCAGTCTGAGGTGCTGAAACTTCCTGATATCAGAAAGGCCATCCGGGAAAAGACGTAAATTGATACTGCCGGTTGTTTTCCCTAAGGCTGGAAGCTATAAATCAGAGAGAGGTCATCCACCATAATCAAGGATTCTCTCTGGTATTCTTCCTCCTCTGGTAATTTCAAACTTAAAATTTGGAAAGGTACTGCATACTCTAAAATGATGCCTGCTTGAATTCCTCTCGTCTTTACTTGATTTTGTGATTCTAAGAGCAGGATGAAACAAAAGGGAAAACTGCATAGCCTGCATCCTTAAACAAGAGTCACCAGAGCTCGAGTCAGAAGGGATCTGAGAAAACAACGCTGGTAGCATCAGCAGGAAGCACAGCCACGGTACTCACGGTTTCGTTCTGCTTACTAAATACAGGCATGGCGACTGTGGTCATGAGGACGAGGCCCTGATCGTCAGCAAGCTGGGTGGAGAGAGAAAGGCCAGTTACTGAGAGCAGCCTGGGAACTGCGGATGCCGGCAGCCAGCCCCTTTGAGTGTCACATCCTTTCCTGACCAGGGGCTGCCTCAAGCCTTAAGCTGCAGTGTCAGATGCCATCCATCACCCCAGGCCGATCTGTTCACCGCTTTCAACTGTTTGAGTTGGCATAGGGCCTTGTTTGGAGCTTAGTGATGATTTTTATTTCATTACCACAAACTAGTTTTCTTATTTGACATCCCAGACCTTCATGCTCATTCTAAGCAATATTAATGCTTCTTCTTAATCTGAAAAATTGAGGACCAGAAAACATCAGTATAAGGGGTATTGTGAATTGCCCCTGCTGGAAACAACGGAGGTTGGAAGTATTTATCGTCCCCAAGGTAGCCGAGTCAAGGTCCTTTTGAACCTACAAGATCTTTGAATGCCAGTCCCAGATGGAAATCAAACAAAACCAAAACAAACAAAACCAAAAAATATCTTGACCATCTGCCCCCTAAAATCACTGCTAAGAAGCTAAGCATTTCTCCTGGAAGAACACCCTTGAAATATGGTGCAAGATGTACTTGTGCAACCCCTTGAGTTGCATACAACCATATCAAGACCTAGCACACTCACTCCTCACACAGTATTGGGAGACAAACATCAACTCCTACTCTAATCACATAGCAAATGGGGGACAGGGTCCTAGGATGCAGACCCAAAAGCCTGGGTCTGAGTCTCAGCTTTGCATGTTTAGTAACAGGATGGCCTGAAGTCTGCATTTCCTTATATGAAATAACACCGACTATTCCCCCACATTGTTGCCATGAAGAATAAATGTGGACACTGCCCAGCACAGTACCTGGCATATAGACGCTCAAAGGATCCTAGTTCCCTTTCCCTACCTTCAGGGTCACACAGTTAGTAAGTAGCAGAGTCCAAAGCCAGGACTTGGAATCTCAGTCCGGGCAAGTGGCACTGCTGATAAGCACCAAAATAGCCCTGGCAAGTCCAGCAGGAGAAGGATACTTGCTGGTTTCACGGCCTGTTCAAGCCGTGAGTGAAGCAATTGTGACTTAGAATCCACCGTCTTCATTCTAGAGTGTTTTCTGATGTTTGGGTACTTTTCTTCCAAAGCTTTAGTTTGTCAAACAATCAGGTGTTACTCCCTCAACCTTCTTGAGAAGAAGCATTATAAAGAGAAGATCCTAAAATCTAAGTGTGTGGAGCTCCCAGAAACTGGCTGACTTCTTGGGTAAAAGTCATTAAATTTAGTCCATTTTCCACCATCCTTTTTCTTCCAAAAAATTCTTTGAGTTACTTGCAATGTGGTACGTTGGGCAGCAGCACCTGCAGCACCTGAGAGCGTGTTAGAAATACATAGCCCCAGACCCTATTCCAGACCCACTGGATCTGAGTCTTTGTTTTAGTGATTGGTGTGAATAGCAAAGCTCCAGATGTATTGTTAGAGGACAGTCCTTTCCACCTTAACTCCATCAATGACCATGATGGCTAAAGAGAAGCTGGCAGGTGCCGGCACTAACTCCCAACAGAGATGGAGGGGGCCATGTTTTTATTAGTTTTATTAGTTTTATATCCTATCAAGATGGGCCTAAATTCCCCCATGGCAAGCAAGATGAGGCAAGAACCTCATGGGCCCTCAAGGACTCATGGTCATCGTGTAATCTATTACTTGGGGCAGTCTGATTTGGCTGTTAGGATAAGTGACCAAACATACTTAATCATAGTATTAATAACCAAATTATATTAATTATGTGATGATGTTGGCAGTTATTGTTGCCAGAAACCAAGCCAATCAGTATATAACAATTTATGGAAACATGGTTCCAACACTTTGTTAAATATGATTGAACGTATACTATGGCCACCATTGGGGGCATACAAGGCCATTTCCAAAGGCAGAATGAGCCCGCAGTAAACATCTCTCAGAATTAGAAGTCTTCCCATATTCTGACTCCTTGATTAATCCTTAATGTTATAAAGAAAACTCATTTCAACTGATCCAAAACCCTGGGCAACTTCCACTTTGCAACTCAAATCAAAATTTCAAGCATTGCCAACATGTATCATGGATGAAATCAAAACATTCAATTGACAATAATGAGAAACGAAGCTTTGTTTTTCCTGCAACCATAAAAATCAGTTATAAATCACTGGTAATTGTCCTGGCACAAACACAAGATTGTGAGAAAATAACTTCCAAATATTAAGCCAGAATATAGTATCAACTTCACTTAGGAGCTAATTCCAAATGTAATTAGTACATCATTACTCAAGAAAAGTTTCCCATAATATTGCATTTATACTGAAACCATTCATTTTTAACCAGTTGCAAGTAAACACAAGAAATGCGGTGAGCTCAGTCTGGCCACTGTTCATACATGGTGCTAGAGCTCACGTACTCCCTTCCTGGAGGCAAATTTGACTGAAATTTGGACTGGATTAGCCAGGACCCTAAACGTTAGGCTTCCCAACTCATCAGAAAGGCCATCGGGGCAGGTAGGAGCCCAGAAATGTCACTTGCACAAAATTAAGACACTCTTCTGCTCCCCACACCAACCAGCTTCATCATTCCCGGTGTCCACAGGTCTGGGCTCTGTGAATTTTAAACATTTCATGAAAAAGGAACATTAATTTGAAAGTTCATCTGCACTGTAACCAATTTATAACCATGAAGCATTCTGTATGCCTGCCTAGGAAAGAGAAGCCAGGGCAAAAGTTGTATTTCCAGACCACCAAGCTGAAGTTATGCAGCCAACTACAGCTGGGAGCCCTCTATCCCCCCACACTAGGGGATCCCTGATTTCCTATGCCCTCCCCCAACCTGTAGTGGCTGCTGAGGCAAGAGCAGCCACTTAGGATTCATATACACAGCTTCCAAGAAAAACGCAGACATAGAGTCAACATTCATTTTCCGAAGGGTAGGGATGGGAGAGGGGGTCACCATGGTCCACCTGGGCAAAATCCCATTAACCTAAGTCCAAGTGGGAATCCTAAAATGAGCTGCCATTCAATTACACTTGCCCAGGCTTTGGAGAGGCCTCCGAATTGCTTGGCTGTGGTGCTCTGTTGTATGAGAAGTATACATTATCCCATATCCTTCATTTCCTATGATACATAATGGGGACTGTTCTGGTATCAAAGGAAATGATGAATAATAATAATGAACATCTGGTTTATAAAACACAGACTTGCTCAACAGATTGACTGCTTCCTGTCAGCTTCCCAAGTTAACCATGCATGCGGGCTCATACGAATATGCATTGGGATCCATGTGCGAGGTCCACGCAGCAAGGCCAGGCCTCTCCCCCAATGCTTGATTAGCTCTGCACCCCCCACCCCCAAAAGCACTATTCAGCAATGTGCCCGGCCCTAGGATGCAGCCCCTAACAGGAGAGCACAACCAGATTTGTGGCCTATGAATTTTGCTCCAGGTCCATTCATTTATTTTTAGTCATTGATTCCTTAATACCTATTCCTTGAGTGTCAGCTAGGTGCCAAGTTCCATGCCATGTGTTGGGAGGGCAACTAAGAACAAGACATGGGTCTTTCCCCCAAAGATCCCCAAGTCCATTGGGGGAGACTGAGAAGCTAAAGAGGCAGAGGAAGAATAGCTGGCTGGAGCTGGCACACTGGCTCTCATTAAGGGAGCAGAGAGGCTTCCTTCTTCGGGTCTAGACTGAACTACAACAGTCGCTTCCAGTATTTATAGATATTTCTCAGGGTTTGTATGACAGCTTCAAAATGCTTCCTGAAGCAAGTTACAACATCAGGAACAAGTTCCCTGCTGCAAAACATTTCATTCCATTTGCCTCTTACTTGAGAATGTTTATGTATGTAACAATGCAGGGGTAGACATTATTCTTTTTAAACTCAATACCTTTCTTTTCCTTCTTCTGCGAGTATCACTGCCTTCCTCCAGGGAACTACTTTTCACCTTTTCCAACCATGAGGCTCTTGGTGGCTAACGTCTCCCATCCTGAGCGTGTGGCTGGGCGTCCAACCTAGGCTGAGCCAACCGGAACACCTCCTACCCCTCCTCCCAACCCACACTGATGGGTCTATTAATTAAGTACATGACTCAAGTGAAGCTACCTGGGATTTTTCCCACCTATCTGTAGCTGGTGAAAGTCTCACTCACTCTTCTTTGTGGATGGTTATAAGAATGTAAGCCTGAGAGCCATGAGCCATGTCCCTTCACCACAGAGAAGTGATTGAGATGAATTGTGTGTGTGCACTTGCATGAGGAGGGAGGGAGGGAGAGATGGATGAGGGTACCAGTTCCTGGATGCTTTCATTGCTGAGGACAACTCCACCCCTGCTTTTTCCATGGTTGGGTTACTTGAGCCAATACATTTTCTCTTTTTGCCCAAATGAGCATGTATTGGATTTCTGAATCTTATAACAGAAGAGTCCTGACTCACACAGATGCCAATTTTAGCCATAAATGACCTAAGTAACTTTAGATACCAACTGAGGTGGTCCCAAGTTCCTAGACAATTCACAAAGAGGAGGAACTTCTGAGGACCAGAAGGGCCAAAAGGAAAAGGGTCACAATATTCCCCCCACAAATACGGCAATAGACAGCATTTGGGGATATGGCCATTCTTTATGATGGCATAGAAAAAAACTATTTCATTAGGATTGCATGTAAGACCTTCATAATGAACAAAATTTTGGCGGCTTTGAAAAGAGAGCCTGGGCAAGAAGTCACAGAAGCAGAGTCAGCAATGGACTGACTGCACTGGTACAGAGATGCAAGAACCTGCAAGAAGGCAGGACTGGAGGGAAACAGGTTGCGGGCACATGTCAGAGCCTCAGCAGGCCCTTCTGGACTGGGACCAGTCCATACTACAGTGCTGCCCTGGGCATCATCCACCTTGGAAGGAAATCTCTATTGCCTGTCTTCTTGACTTCTCCATTCAGAGGGAGCTCGCCAGGGCTGGCAGCAGGACCCTTGCTTCTCCTGCAGCTGGAGGTCCGTGGGTGTGAGTGCTAAGCCCCATTGAAAGGAGGTGAGCTGGATGCCTGGACAGGAGACGGCCTTTAAGTGAGTCAAGGGCAGCATGGTTGGTAGTCCATTCAAGGGCTGCCAAGTGGTTTTCAACAGAACCTACTGCCAGATCAGCTCAGCCCCAGAAGTATGGGCTTAAACGAGAGGTAGTGAGCAAACAGGGGAACTCAGCTCAGGAAGAGGACTGGCTTTAAGCAAAGAACAAAGGCCAATTCACGAACTCTCCTCAAATATCATATTTCTTCTATACTTTGTCCTCTTATGTTTGTAAGTTTTTCTTACTAAAATTGAGCAACTTATTGACTATGTTAATAGAGTACATCATATAAATGAATAAAACATATATAATACACAAATATTTTATATGTGTGTATATAATCTGTGAGTACAGAGCTATGTTTCTGCTGTGCCTCTTTTTAAATTCCAGTGATGAATGGTAACTTGCACTCAATGAAAAGGCACTGCCACCATCTAGTGGCTGTTGGCATGAATTGCAGGCACAAGGTTCCTGAAGCTAAAAAGCCATTTCTGGAGTATGGGCTTTACCAGTTAAAATGGCAGCCTATGCCATTACCTACCTACAGTTAACTATTTAGTTGAAGCAAAGAAAGGCTTGCATCAACTATTAGTTCTATCAACAGCCTTTGCCTTGACAGGAAAGGAATAGTACTAAAAGGTAGAAAATGTACATCCTTAATATCAGGTGAAACAATTCAAAGGAGAACCACTGATTCTTTAAGACATGAAGGATCTGAAAATGTGATGGGGGAGTGAAGGAGGGGGGAGGTGCTTTCACACCCACTTCCTCAAATGCAGCTTGAACAGAAGAACAGCCAACCTCTTGGAGCATCCTCTCCTCTCCACACAAACTTAAGTGTCCCAATGACATGAGAATCCCAAGGGGCCATTCTCTGGGTAGCACTTGGAGAAGGACAAGAGGGACAGATTGGGAAGAGAAGAACGGCACCTGTGTCCTTCCACTTTTCCCACTCCACAGCAAGCATATAGCAGTATATTTTGAAGTCATCAGAATAATACTCTGTGCAAATCAGTTGGTAAGAATACCAAAGGTGAAACTTAGATCTGGAAAAGGGGACTGGAGCAGAATACATGTTTATGTAGAGAGCCTCGAAGGCAAAAATCCCTGGACCTTTTCCTCCTGCTCCTGGACCAGGGGTACCTACCCCATTCAATCCCCACTTACTTCCATCTCACCCCAAAACCACCCTACTCCCATCTGTCATCACAAAATCCCTTACCCTCAACACTGTACAGAAATACCAGGCAAAAAATCTTGTAAGACCCATACTTGATGTTCTGTCTTAACTTTTTGTATTGAGTATGTGCAGAAGAACTTTTATTCTGGGAATGCATGCCCTATTGGAGACACATACATCCTTCGGAGCAAGAATAGGTGAGAACTCATTGGCCCATGGCAACTAAATCCTATTGGTACATCTTATGCCTGGAAAGACAGCACAGTATCAAATTGTCCACTTGGCTAATATTAACAATATCTGACTATGGCTGTGACTTTTACTCTCATAATTATTTAGATGTCTACTGTTGTTACTGATAATCATGAGATTTTCTGGCTGCTTCACTAGTGGCCAGATTTAAAGGACAGGCTTTCAAAACACATGTA
This sequence comes from Cabassous unicinctus, assembly GCA_029593785.1. NCBI lineage: Eukaryota > Metazoa > Chordata > Mammalia > Cingulata > Chlamyphoridae > Cabassous > Cabassous unicinctus. Next base: position 13,008 of record JAQZBX010023943.1, read on the forward strand.
CCTTGAGAAGTTCATTTACCAATAACCTAAGAAGCCATTTTGAAATGAGAAAGGAAAAAAAGAATAGCTTGTTTCAGTGAGAAAACCAAAAGCTTCCTAAGTCACCATTGGCATTCTATGCATTATCTTTTTTTGATTAACTCTAAGAACAGTTCTCCTAGATTTTTTTGAGAATATTTTTTCTAACTGTATAACTTGAAGACCACGGGTAATCAATCTCTCTTAAAACATAAATGACTGAACCTTCACATAGCAACATGGATAACTCTCAAACACTAGTTAAGACTATGGAGTGAGTTGCAGAAGGATACATATAGAATGAAAAATTTATGTAAACCTTTAAACACACAAAACAATGTTTATATATTGTCTATTGGTAATACACCTATTATACAACTATAACTCAGATTGGTAGGATGGAAACTTTGAGCTATCAGTTCCCAGCAGAAAACAAACAGCCCCCTCAACGTGGGTGATTTGAGGAGACTTTAAATGGAAGGACTATTTGGAAAGATGTAGGCAGGATACAGGCTACCCTGAAAAGGGTGGTGCAGTTCCTGGGTGCTAGTAAAAATGGGGTGGCAAAGGAGCAGCAGCTGGAAGCCGAGATGGAGAGACTGTGTATCTAGTGCCACCCGACAGGAGCTGTGACCTCCCATGGAAGGACACAGTCAGCCCACAGCAAACCCACTTATTTTTTCAATGTTTCATTTCATCAGGAAACAAAAACAAAAACACCTAAAGTTCATATGGTAAAATATTTATATTTCTTAAGTCTGGAAAGTGGGTACGTAAGTGTTTTTTTGTTGTTGTTGTTGTTTGTAATTGCCCTCTTTTCAATATGCTTGAAATTTTTAATAAGAACCTCCCCATAAATTCTTATCTACAGAAAGCATTTTATAAATAAAACCACCCAATAGCATATGCTTGCAAGGAATATTAATGCCTAAAAATTAAAATCCTATTTTAAAAATCCCTTTTGGTATGGAGATCAAAATACTTTTTCAAACCATGGTAACATATTGACATCAAAAATTTATATCAGAATAAAATTTTAATATTCTGGGTTAAACATATTATATTTGATTATATAAATGGTAAACTTATAGTCAGTATTTTAGATGTTCTTTATAGCAAGAGACTTAGAAGAAGCAGGCATTAATTTTAACTGAAAACCTGGTTCTTTCAATGTGATAGGAACTGTTCGTCTTTTATGACACTATCCAGAGAAACTGCCTCCCTTTAAAAATTCTAGACCAATGAAGAACAACCATTGTTTTTCAAAAATTTTTAACATTTTTTGCAAGATTCCTGAATCCAAATAACATAAGGCAATAACAAAGTAGCAGTGGAGAATATAAGAAAGAGAATAAGAAATAAGAATAAGAAAATCTGCGTAACATTTCTCCCTTGTTTTTCACTTGGTTGTCTTGGTGAAGTGCAGTCACTCAAACCTTGAGAATGCTGCATAAATTATATTTTCCTTTTAGCTGAGACATTTCCCCCCTTCTAACTGAATCATTATTGCTTGCATCTAGGATTGGGGGATCCAAAATTCTTAGAAGATTTCACTGCATTTTAAATTCATAAATACAAAAGATATCACTCTTTGAACTTTAACTGCATCTTATAGGAACTAAATTGTTGGATTTGTTTGTTCTCTTGCTTTTTAACAACCTGAAAGCAGATGTCGTGAATGATAGTGCTAGCTAATGTTGGAACATCTGTACGAGCACCTAAAAATAGCTTCTAATAAAATTATCATTGAGGAAAATTTTGATGTTGTTACCTTTTTTTCAGTGTTTCTAAAATTTGTCATTAAGCAGGGAATATGTTTTCTGCGTAAACATCTAGGTAGAGAGAGGTCACTGCCTTTGACCAGAAATACATAGTTAAATAAAGCCACAGGCAAGAGGTTATTTCAGATTTCAGAGTTGAAAACTGTTTTAGGTAACTGCTTTGTTTGTTTATTGGGGGGAAAACATGCTCATTTCAAGAATACCCAACAATACTGACCAGGAGAATTATCATGGGCATTGGATTATGGCCAACATTCATGATGAGCTATGACACATAACTGACCTCCCCACCCGCCACTGCGGGCCAACATTCATCAATGTGGTTCCAGACACCTCCCAAATAGATGCCTCAAAACACGGCCAACTGTCAGAGCTTCAGGGCTCTGGGACAAAACCTTCCCCTTCTTTAAAGACCCCCTGAAATGCTGCTTCCTCCATAAAACCTCTCCTAACTAAGTGGAAATGGAAACCAGATGTTTCCAAACTTCACTACAAAGATAATCATATTTACTCTACAACCTAAGATACCATCTAGGACCAAATTTGTGCAATCTGTTAATACAGCAAAGTCACTAAACACTGCACTGAATGGGATGCTGGGAATTCGGAAGAGCCTATAAACTCTGAGGGCAGAAGCTGGGAATAGTTCCTCTTTTTATCCTTAGCATTTAGTATGGAGCTTGGTACATAAGAAGTGCTCAGCAAATGATCTTGAATGAATTTATTCCAACCCGTCCTTGTATTTATTTTATAAGTGAGGCCCAGAGAGGAAAGGAAGTCACACAGAATTGGTACAAGAATTTGGATGAGACTCGGGGGCTCACACTTTCTCCTTTATGTTTTGCAGCCGGTCTGCTCATGGCTTCTTTCCGTATTATGTATTATGCCTACACCAATGTGGACAGACAGACCTAGGCTGTAAAGATGTTCTGAGAAGCTGGTGCCTACATGCTGCTGCTGTTGATAGGGGCAGAGGTCCATGGTGCAGCTGATGTCACAGAGGTAAAGGAAAAGGAAATTTTTTTTTTACCAGCTTAGTTGAGTACTGTGACTTCCTTGTAAAGCAGCAAAGAGAGGAGAAAAATTATGAGCTACACAAGCAAACAGACCTGAATTAATATCCCAGAGTAGGTTATCAAAACTTGCTGAGCCATTTTAATTTATACATTCTTCCAACCATTCTTCCTTCCTTCCATTCATCCATCCATCCTTCCATCCTTCCATCCATCCACCCATCCATCCATCCATCCATCCACCCACCCACCCAATCCATCCAATCACTTGTCCATTGCCAAACATGGCTTACTAGTGCCAAATACTGCTTTAAATGTTTCCATCTATATATCCTTAAATTTCACCCTCACACAGATCTTGCAAAGTCTATGCTAATTTTATAGGTGAAGACATTTGAAGATAAAGGGGCAAAGAACTTAGCTCCAGGTCACAGAAGGCAGCAGAAGGGGGATGAGAGACTTGGCCTGCCTAATGTCAGAGACCCTGTCCTAATCACTCTGCTCTCAGCCTCTTGTTTTCAGGGTACAAGGTCAAATGTCATGTTTTGCCTTAAGGAGCTTATAGGGCAACGAGAGAGAGGCAACCATGCAGATCTTTCGTAAAGCAGGAATAGCCTCCTGAGTTCTTGGGAGAATTAATTGGAATTATGGAGTTAAAGTACTTAGCACACTTCCTGGCACATCAGACAAGCACAACTGATCTCTAAGGACCATTCCGGGTGAGAGTAGAGAATTTCAGAAACCCACCATTGCCCTAACAAAGTAAATTTCTCTCTCCATCTGAATTACATAAACAAATAAAACAAATAAAATAGAAAAATCTCCCTTCTTTATCTCATGACAGAATATGGTGGACTTGATCCCTAAACAAAATACTTTAGAAAGCGGTTGGGGGGGAAGAGTTATTGTAGTTACAAATATTAAGGGAGGTTGGGAAGGAAGGTTGATGGGGAGGAAGGGGGTTGAGGAAGAAGGACTAGATGTTTAAGAAGCACCCAGCCTGCAAAGCATATAATGTGTCTCAGGCCTGGGCAAACGGATGGGTCCTATCCAAGCACACAAGGCTCATGATTCACTAAGTGGTTCAATTCTGTGAATCATTTTTGGAAAAAGGCAATCCATACCATGGCATTAGCCCTTTTCCTAACATTTTTCTACTTCATGAAACCAGGTTAGGTTTTCCAAAACCTTCTAGTTAATTTGAAGGGATAAACATCTTACTTTCTGTTTTTGAACTTCTTAGTATCATTGCTGTGCATGATTGCACAACTGTTCCAGTTTACCCCAAAAGGTCATTTCGGTTGAATCCTTTGGCTTGAGATGTTTGGCAGCTGAGATGGAGCCATCCCTCCAGTTCTCATGAAACCAGGCTACATTTGGGTTTGTAACAAATATATATCCATTAATTGGGGGTCCAGTCAGTGAATAACATGACTGGAAACAGGATCAGGCAACTGAAATATGATCAGATCAACAAACATGTAACTCTGTTTAGAAAGAAAACCTAAAGGGCAGTTGCTTCATTAAAATGACCAATCTTCCCATTGTAACGTGAAGAAACATTACAGGTAGACAAATTTTGTCAATGAAAATTAGAATTGCTCTACATCAAAAGATCATGCCACGTCCCCTGCCCCCCTCCCCCTCAAAAAAAAGAAAGAAAAGAAAGGGTCTGCCTATGAGTATATAGCTCGTGTGTATGTCCTCTCTTGAGTTAACTTATGACATTTACACAAGTCACACAAGAAACCCCCTACCATGAGGACCTAAAAAGTCAGATTAAAATCAGACAGTGATTTGACATTGATTTGATATAGATTTGACATAGATTTAAATTTTGATATAGATTTGTTTTTAAATTAACTTTTCATTGAATTGCGTTAATTTTGATTTGCCTCTGTGCAGGGCTCTCCATTAGCTTCTTGTGTATTCTCTCTTCCAAACTTACAGAGACATAATAATACAACCAGAATAAAATGCATTTCTGACTCAAAATACACATGTCTGGATCACTGAATTATTTACTTCATGAAGGTATTCCATACAGTAGTCCTTTAAATGATAATTCCTTCCAGGGCCTTGACCATAAAACTTGGATTCATATACAGCTTTTTCAGAAAACACATCTAGTGTGTTAAGTGATAACTGTGGGTGTTCTAAACCCATCAAGAAATACATAGAAGGAGGCCCCAAAATGTCAATCCAATTCTTTGACTTCAAGATCATCTTTGGGTTAATTGTAATGACCTACAGAATTGCATCTATAAGTAAGGAAATCAGAACATTGGGAGTCCTGAGATGTCTCCTTTAAGACTGACTCCAGGCTTAACATTGGATATGCTGACATTTATGACTCTAATTCATTGGGCTTTTGAAATAACTTTTCTCAATCCTCTGCCCTCCTTTCTGTATAGAAGGAAGAAGGGTATATATATTTCTTTGGGTACATATGAACAACTGAGATGGAAACTATAAAAAATATCTATTGATTTCATTCAGATGTTTTTAGACTTTCAAAAGAAGAAATTTTCTTTCATTTTAGCAATATTATGAGTAGAGTTTGTATTATCTTAAGACCTCAAGAAAGTCATATTTTACAGTTGCTGTGCTTGATTCAAATCAATAGTAGAAAACACATATTTTAAATAAATGAGAACTTTTAAAAGAAGACTTTGAATTCCTATTAGGGATTTTCAAATCAATTCTTGGTTTTTGGCTTCATGAATACCTCTTCAGATTACATCCATGTTTCAAAACTATTTCAACCTCCCCCCCCGCCCCCGCAAATGTATCTATATTAAACAAAGTATAAGGCTACTAGCGTTTTTAGTAGAGTTCTGCTCCAACACTACCTCTAATGGAGCACTCCATGTGGGTGAGTCCTGGAAAGTGTGGTTCATGAACGTCTCGGGAGAATCCCATAAGGAGGTTTTTTTCACCCCATTATGACATGAGAAATCCCAGGCTTAGAGTGATGGTGCTCAGGGCCCAAAGTTACAAGGGAGAACCGGCAGGGCTGGGCCTCAACTGCACTGCCAGCCAACTCTGAAGTTGGTCTTCTGAACCACTGGGCTGTCTTGCCTCTACTGCAAGAGTGAAATACCTCCATTCTGCAGGGGGAACACATTACAATAACAACACTAACACTAACAACCCTCTTCAAATATCAAATTGGGCCAATGCCATCCTCACCCAGGCTCATTTTTCCCACTTCTAACCCAAGGTAGCCTTTCTTTCTCATCAGCCCCTCCATTAAGGTGTGAGTAGTACAAGAAACATTTGCCTGCTGAGGATTGGGGGTAGTGGGTAGGTGAGTTTCAGAGTTTAATCACACCCTTCCCATTTTCTCAGATTTTTCAAGCTCAGACCAATGTTGCTCCAAGCACCTGACGTGGACTGGGCCTTTGACTAAAGGTCAAATAATGACCTCTCTTTCTGGTAGGAAATAAAGAATACTGATAAACAAAGGTACCTTTAAAATATTGGTCCACATAAGACAACCAGTCATTTATAAATTGTTATCCTTCTGAATAGAGTTGTTTATAGCAGGAATCAGTGAATCAAAGTGATTATATGTATATTTTCATAACTGAGTTTGGGTACCCCATTTTTTCATTTCTGGAGAGAGTTGGGCTCAGCAAACGATTGTTAGGCAAATCCTTGCTAGTCTATTCCATTTAAAATATTTACGAATGATACATTTAGTACAAAATTATAACCATAGTTATTTACTTACAAAAATAATTTTTCATACCTCTCTTTCTAAGTTTATATACACACAAACACGATAGGAACATAAGGTACATAAAATATTACATTCTGATTTTAAACCTAATTTATATATCACACTATTAGATCTCTTTTTAACCCATAATTTTCCTAAATATTCTATCTTTTGGAAGTTCAAAAACTTTTGCAATCAATTTCCTATTGTTGGGTATTTTGGTTCTTCTTTTTCTTATTATATATAAAATTACAAGCCACTTAACAATTTAGACTAGATTCCCCAAAAGAGAATTATTGGGTCAAAGCATACAAATGTGAAAGTTCTTGACATTTGCATATGTACTGGCAATGTTTTTCTTGAAAACTCTAAAAGTTTTAACAAAACTCTTATTTTTCATAATTAAATTAATTCCTTATTCTTGCCCTGCTTTTTTCCGATTATAAAAATAGTACATAATCACTATCAAAATTCAACTATATATGAAAATGAGTTAAATACTGAAACATTTTTCCCCGTATACACACATAGACACAGATTATGAGGTTGTTTCAAATTAACAAGTCATTGCATTTAAATAGGAAATGCAAACAGCATTTTGCTTTCAAACAGAGTTCCACATTCCCCCTATTGGTCAACTCGGGGCTTCAGCTGGAGTACCTCTGTGCTGCACTGCTGGCCACGTGTGACCAGGAAGGCATGTACTTTGAATCTGAGGGACTTGCATTCTTTTATTTGTGGTCTCAAATGTAGAGCTGGACAGGGCCATGGAAAAGGGGCTGGCCAAGATTCACAGGGATATGAAATTTGCAAAGTTCACCTCCTTTCTTGGCAGCAGAGCAGTCTATCTGAGCTGGCCAGCCCCAGACACAGTCATATAGAACTACAGTGGAGAACAAAATATATGGTTATGTGACCATCATTCTGGCTGAGCAATATGCTATCACTCAGATTTCCACAGAGTCTATCTCACTGGCCATGGGGAGAGATGAAGGAAATGGATTTGCCTTATTCATAAAATATGTCTACCAATTTAAACTAGAGTCCAGTCCACTGTGCTGCTATCATCTTTCAACATGTGAGTTCAGTCAATCTAAACAGCCCCAGCTCGGGAATGAGTAGAAAAGATACCCGTGTATGTTTCTATCACATGATAGATGATAAGGAGGAAAGCAGGGTTATCAAAGCAAGAAATGGTAGTTTACACATAGTAAGTAAAGATGAAAGCAAATGAGTCATAAACCAGAATAAAATGTAAATAGTTATCACCTAACAGTTTTGTACTTCATTTGCATCGATTTAGCTAGTTATATATAAATGTAATGAAACTCTAAAATCGCTAGACCTGCAGTTCTATGAAAACAGCAGCTTTGCAAACTCTCAATTTTCTATTTTCAGTGACAGTTGATTCAACATTTCGGAGTCTGGAAGTTAAATGAGGCAAAGAATGATAAATGATGACCCACAATTGCTGAAATCTGATCACACTGAGATAAGAGCTAGGCCATATTCTATTTGCACAAGTTTGTATCTAAAGAACAAGACAAAAAAGAAGGAAGGAAAGAAAGAGTGGAAAAAACTTTAGATAAATGAATGCTTCCATTTATTCCCCCTAAATATAAACAAGGGAACAAAGAAAATACAAATGGTTTCCAGATCTCATTTACACCACGGAGAGAAAATTAATAAAACAGTTCCATCCTGAAAGGAAAACCAAAACTCGACCTCCATTTACGAAGCTAATTTATGCACTCTCGGGTCCTCATACAACTTAAGCAGCACAGAATATCACAGCAGGCAGAGAACAACAGACCTTGAACCCTGCTGGGTTTGTTCAGGAAGGCGAGCTGAGCTATTCCTAACAGGAAACAAAGCACGCGGTCAGGTTATTAAACAGGGATCGCTTTGCCATACTGTGCAGCTCTGAATGCATCAATTGCTGCTCCAAACAGGGTTAGAGATGTGGTTTCCTTTAACTACGGTTTTAAGAAAACTGCTTATGCCTGCTCAGAATTTCCAGGCTGATACTAATATAGTTATAGTCTAGGCAAAACATAGAGCACCTACAAAACCTTCAAGAAACAGTCTTTGGCAAGTTCCAAAGTTGAGTGAACATAGCACAAAATGAAGCAAAGGGACAAGTTAACCCACATAACAGGCAAATTTGGAATCCCCCAAAGAGTATTTTTGCCTTTAAATATTCCAGGCCTTTCTCTACAGTGATGAAATTAAGCGTGCACTGAACAACTGATGTTTAGTTCCTATAGACAGAACAACTTGAATGAATAAGCAGCTTGAAAACTGGGCTATTTTTGCCACGCATGACTACTGAATATACATTTGCAAATGGCTTTGGGTAACTGCACTTTGTTATTATAAAATAGGATTTCTCAGATATTTTTAAGATGTCAAGAAATATCATGTAAGGGAAAAAAAGATAAGTCTTTCTCACATAAGTACTCTCTTTATTGTTGAATTCAAGGACACTCAATCCATTGTAGAAATTGGTTTAATTTCCACCAAAAGAACAGATTTGTGATGGCTTGAAGGCTTTGGGTCTGAATTGCTGCATGGTTTTTAAACAAGGTTCAGAACTCTGATGATGTACTTGATGAAAATATTTAACACTTGTCAGGTATATCACCAGCTAGTAGCACCCTGATGTTATATCAGAGCTTGCAATTTTCAGAGACTAGGAATTATCTCAGAGGTGCTTAAGAATCACAGGAAAAACAAAACAATGTTTTTTGTTGTTTTTTTTTCTGAAGCATTGCTCTAGAAAATCATCATAAAGAGCTAAAGGAGAAGTCTTGGAGGGCCCTCAAAATATAAACCATAACTTATAAACAACAATCACCAATGACTGCTACACATAAGAGAGACACCCAAATGGGACATTTTCAGTTGTAGATCAGCCAAGAGATTAAAATACATGTTTACAGAGACATAAGTATTTAAAATATTTAGAAAGAAAACAGTTGCAGATGATACAGAGACAGAGTCCAACAAAAACACAGCACAAATGCAGACATCACGTGGCCCAATGTACGTGCTCATGACTTCATGTGAAAGGCAGGCCAAAGACATAGGGGCTGGGGTGTCTCCCAGAACAACAAAATCTTGGGTTTGGAAGGGGCTCGTTTTAATCATGTCCATGGATGGGTGAAATCCATGGGTAATGTCAAATGCATTGGAAAGAAATATCTCAAAACAATAGTCTCTGAAAGTCTTGATTTTGTTGGGTTTTAAAGCCCAACACCCATTTCTTCCTGACTTCATGGATGAAGGTGCAGTCATTTAATGCACAGAATTTCTAATGAAATAGGAGGAGTGACAAATACCTTCCGGGTTCTTTTGTCATCTCCAGATTACTCATTAGGCTTGAGAAAGAATCAAAAAGCTCTCATGATCTGCTCTAGAACATCTGGGGCCAAGCCAGGCCAAAATGGTACTAGGAGCTCTATAATTTGTGAGTGTCTATGATGTGTCAGGTACTGTGCTAGGCATAAGAGAAATAACTCAAAACAAAACTGGTAAGTTAGTATCATCCTCATTGGAAAATAAATGAATTTGCCCGTATTCACAGGGAGTTAGAGGTTGTAGTTGAACCCACCACATTCCTCTGCTGGTCAAGCAGCAGGACAGTGAATTTGAGGGGATTTGATGCTGGTAAGACACTCATCCTTCTAGCAAAGGTCTCTGCAAGTACCTCCGAGGTACTATTGAGAAGGGGGAGGGAAGACGTGTGAGGGGCAGTGATATATCAAGAGACAGAGACTTGTAGCCCCAATCTTTAGTGTGCCTCTCCTCAACTCCCATTACCCTCCAGCCTAGGTACTTGATATTGAAATTCAGATTCCTTCTCCAAAGACCTGAATTACCTAGAAACTACCCCAAAGAGCCTCACAATTTCACAGAGTCTAATACATTTTTTAAGGTAAACATCTTTCTCTATTTTAACAGAAAGAAGATCATTTGTAAGTATGGTGAGGAACAGAAGGCAGACCTATCCCCTGTTATGTAGGAGCTGCAGAATGAGCCTTGTGAGCTGTGTAACACCTTTTGGAGCTATGGAAAGAACTAGGAAAACTGCTGGGGCATCCTCCTTGATCCTGGGCTTTCTATGACCACAATAACGTGGCTTCGCCGTGCAGGGCATGTGACGTGAGTCAGTGTATTAGGACAGAAGGAAAGAGTGTGCTGAGCAAAGTGCTATGGAAGAATCACACGTCCCAGCAGCACTTTTTATTACCACAGTCTGTGTTGGTTTGTTTTGAACTCTGTTTCAAAATTCCATAGCTGACGGCACCTTAATTTCATGAGGAATTTTCTACAACAGGAACACTTCTGTATATGAATCAGTGGGATTTGGTAAATTCTCTTTTGTTTCTTTACAAAGAAATTTCAAACATGGCCAATTAAGAGAGTACATCTTATCAAAGATGTTGAGCCTTCCAAACAATCTGGAATTCCAACCCTATATTTACCCTTGAAGCGGTTGCTCTGCTCAAATACTTCAACTTTTAATGAAGTGTTCAGTCCTTTTGTGATGGCACTCAAGTGTAATCAAACATTACCACAAGCCAAGTCATATGCTAGTATGTCTCGCCTTGTTTAAATATCTCAAATATATTTGAGTAATTGTGTAATGATTTCTAGGCCCCTGGTTGTCCATATGGTCTGAACAGACTGTCTTTTGTGGAGCAGTTGTGCTCTCTCTCAATGAGAAGGAACCAAACTATCTCTGTTGAAAACTGGAGAGCTTTGGAGGTACTGCTTAGGTTTTGGGCTGGCACCTTACCTCAACTCATGAAATGAAATCAACCCACATCTGGCCCCCAGAAATTGCTGTGTCTTCTGGGAATCTTGCTTATGGTTATGAAATAGACAAGAACAAATGCAGCAGGCAGCATGTGACATTTTTCTATCTTAATTGTCCTTGGGACACAATGGCATGCCATGGAGATGACACATCAAAGCCAGCACTGCAACCACACAAAATCTTTTTGGACAGAGAACATTCTATGGTGGAACCGGATCACCTCAGACAGACAATGAGGACCAGTGAAAGGGTCTGGCCATTGGCAAGAATTCTGCTCTAACGCTGTCTGGGAGGTATGGGTGATGAGACATGCAAAGGAGCTGTTGATTTTGTAATTAATGGAACCCAAGAGAGTTTTCAGAGATTTGGCTTAGGAGTCCAAAATCTAAACTTGGGCACTGGGTCATATTATTCATGCTATCTATATCTCTCCCAGAAATTATCCCAGGGAAGGCCTGGGATGCAATGTATAAAGGAATGTGCCAAACTTACCCTTGACCTATTATTTGAGAATTCTTAGGAAAATGGTTGGGCATGGACTTGCCCTATAACCACTGGCCACAAGAGGGTGCTTTGGTTGGACTAACTCGGCAGAGGGACAGTGGACAGCTGGGCTGTTGGCCTTTCTGGTTTTGCCCAACTTCAGGTTTTCAAAGCTGTAAGAGGAAAACCATTTCACTGGTCATGAGTAGTGCCAAATGCACACCACTATGGAGACATGCACAACTAGTGAGTTCTGGAGATGACTGGAATGTGACAGAGAAGAGTTTACCTTTTGTGCCTGAGGGAGCTGAAAAATGTGGGACAAAAAAAAAAAAGGAAAAGAAAAAATCATTATATAAGAAGTTAATGTTAACTGCAATACTTCATGAGGCTGCCACTGACAAATCGAGAAACCAAAATGGGGAGAAAAATAGAGAAATCGAACTAAAGCCTAGTCATTTCTCAAAATAAAGTTACAGTGCTGACTATTTAATCTGCTTTCTGAATTTAGGCTATCAACAAATGATCTCTGAGTTTGCATCACTTATGCTGGGAATCACCATGCTCCGGGCAGTTTGGTAACCTCCAACAAAGCTGGAACTAAAGTTCTTCTGTCACGTAGACCAAATAGCACAATTCCAGGACCCAGTTCCTTCTTCTTATATATCAGCAGTTCTCAGCCAGAGGAGGACTTTTGCAGATATTTTTGGTTGTCACAACTTGGGGGTGGGATGCTCTTGGCTTCTAGTGGGGAGAAACCAGGAAGGCTGCTAAACATTCTACAGTGCTTAGGATAGCCCCAACAGAAAGGAATTATCCAGTCCAAATGCCAATAGTGTCAAAGTTGAGAAACTGTGCTGTACACAAAGGTAAGACCATTAGACGAATGCTCTGTTTTCAAAGTCAATTTTTCCTGTTTTGCAGCACATTAACTGTTCTCTTTATTGGCTGTTAAGGAAGCATGCAGAAGGATTTGCGCATTTAAAGTAAAGCTGACATTCTAAGAACAACCAAAAAGCAGTAAGTCAATCCATAAAATAAGACATAATAGCTTTCCCAATGGCACAGACAAGGAGCTGAAATTATAGGTATGTGGAAAAAGATGAACATTTATGAGACATATTTGTCTATATTTCTACATTGAGGCTATTAGGCTGAGGTTTAATGACACAGTATTTGTGACTGCCATTATAGCATGCAGTGTCTTGAAACACATTTTTTTTTTTCCAGTCTGGAATGGAATTTACATTATCTGTGTATTAAATACTGAATCTAGGAATTAAATCATTACTAAGACTTATTTCTCATCACTGAGATTAACACGTATCAAGTGGGAACTGATCACCAGGCACTGTAAGCCCTTCATTCGTGTTATTCCATTAAATCACAGCAACCCAATGTCACATACACTTATTATCCCCATTTTACAGATGAAAAACAATTGGAAATTAGAGGTTAAGTAATTACACAATGTCTCATAGATAATAAATTGTAAAGCTGGGCTGTCTGACTTTAGACTAAACAAAATTCAACTTAATCACACCTTAATAAAGGCCACAAAGACTTGGGAATTGTGCCCACAGGTTTTCCCCATCTCTCTAGAGTTGATAACATCACAAGTGTCAGAAGATGCACAGCATCCACATCAGGCATCTTAGGGCTCCCATTGGAAGCCCTGGCCTCTCCCCTTCTCTTCACTCTGTGAAGAGCATTTCCTCTTCATAGGTACTAAGACCAGGTCTTTCTTGAACATGTCCTAAGCCCCTTTCCCTGTGGATTGAGTCCAGCAAAAGGTAGAAGGGATAAATCCAAACCAGCAAGATGTCCTGGATCTCAGAAATGTCTCCAGAACAGTCTGCTCCATGTCAAGCAGAATGCAACCTCTCCAACACTCAGTTTCCAAATGCTTTTTTTCCCAACAGGTCTCTCAATCCAGGGAAACAGAAAAATAAGCACATTTTTCTGAGTCTTTCCTTAGAGTTGGGGCTGCAACTAGACAAATAGGAAGCTCATGATTTCCTCCAGTGCTTCTCCAGAGTTCATCAAAAATGTACCAAGAGGTGAGAAATTGAACCTGAAATGAGGAATCACTTAAAGAAAAGTTTCTTAAATATTAAACATCTTTTCACACAATGCAAAAGAAACCTTGGAGATGTGAACATTATGGAATGATAAATGTCTGTTTCTTAGGAAAATGTTTGCATTGAATCACAGCCATGTCATATGAAATGCACGGCGGGGGTGAGGGGACTTGGGAATTACAAATGTTTGATGAACTGTAAAATAAATAGCAAAGTTAAGTCCCGCACAAACTGCAGGACTTCACAGGCCTCTCTGAAAGGAGAGTTTCCCTTTCTCTCTCTCCTTCTTTCTTGAAGTTTTATCTTGGTATAGCAGGGCGCTTCTTATTGACTCACTCATTGAAGTACATGAGAAGAAATCCTGGGAAGGAAAATGAGAGACTAGGCCTCTGTGGTGATGTCTTCAGTTTAAGAATGCCCTCAAACTCTCCACAAAACATATATTTTCCTCAAGAAATAACTCATGAGAACAAAGAGCAACTTTCCTATCGGAGCTTTTAAATAACATAAATTACAGCTTGCAAAGCCCTAAGCAGGTTGGACCTCTGAGAAAGAGCCTCAGAATAGAATATAACAAATTTAGATCAAATCATCTGAAGCCACAGACCTACTGCTTGGGCGTCAGCTCTCCAGACTCATCATTCACCAAGCATTTATGAGCAGCACACAGATCTCTGGACCAGGAGCCACACTCGCTGACCACTGGGTCCACCTTCACCTCTGGCTCGAGTCCTGAGGCACATGCCTTCCCATCTTTGGCATGTGTGCTTGTCTGTTAAAAGGGATGGTAGAGGGAAGGTTGGGGAATGGTTAGATCCTGATGGCCAATAGATTTTGCCTTGAGAGCCAACTCCGGTTGATCATTAAGACTGCCTGGAGAGCTGTGTAAGAAGGATTCTGAAGTTATGTCTGAGTTAGTTGGAAAACATGTTATAACCAATTAGCTATGTTTGCTGTGGGCTGAGAAAGAAAGAATGGCAAAACATATCCCTGACACGATCTCTAAAGGTGTTATTACACTTTTTTCTTTGTAGTTCAGAGCACATTTATAATTACTTGTGTAATGTATTTGTTCAATGTCTCTCTCCCCTGCTGGTCACATGTTCCGTGACAGCTGTACATATGTCTGAAGATCCCTAAACTATGACTGGTGCTCTCCTTGTTAGATAAGGTACCTGATTACTAGGCAAAGAGTTGATACCAGGGTAAGATAATTGGGGTAACTGCCTTGTATCCATGTCCCAACCCCATACCATGCTGATAACCTAAGGTGATGGCTTTCAAAAGAGAAAGAGATATCTCTGCCAGAAGGATATGAAATGCTCAGAATCTCATACGCCTGGTACAGACTTCAGTATATGTATGGACTGTCTCACGGACCAATGGATATGCATAAGAACAGTCTGTGAATGTCCCACCCTCACACAGCCTGAGGGGAGGCAACTCCTCTCCCTCTGTACACATTCTTCTGGACGCCTTTTCTCCTGCAAAGTCTCCTTGTCAGACATTGCCAGCCCTGCCCCTCCTTTCTGGGACTATTTCCTCACTGGGGTCTGGACCAGGCAGCGTCACGGTCCATCCAGGTCAAACACCCAGATTGCAAGATTCTATATCCAACTGTACATGTCCTCAAGCCATTTTTAAAAGGGAGGGTCAAGAAAAATAATTTTTTGGAGGAAGGATAAGGAAAGAAAGAGGTTGTGGCATGCTTTTGGGCCTGCACATTCCAAGGAAAGAGCCAGGTGCAGGATGTACTCATGTACTCAGAACATGAGAAGATGGAAAGATCGAGAATTAGGGCCATTTAGGAGAGAATGAAGACGAGGAGGGCAACGATACGAAGATGGCAGCAATAAGAGAAACAGCCGCTCTTTACTGGACACACAATGGACCAGGTTTTGGCTAAGCACCTTACCTGCTTTAGCTCTTTTGGTCCTCACCACTGACTCTCTGGGCTAGATACTAGTATCATCCCAAGTTTACAGATGAGGAAATAGATAATGCTTGGAAGGGCTAAGTACCTCACCAAGGTACCCAGCCAGGAAATGGCCAAGCTGGGGGTTAAAATCAAGTCACTCTGTAGTCCCTGCCTCTGCTCCAACCATAGGCTCACAGTGCTGATCTCATGAAGACCAAGGGATGCAAGCACCAAGCCAAGCTCCTGAAGGATTCGGGAACTCATAGGCCACTCCTTCTGGGTGTTCCTACAGGAGAAAGAGGGATGAGAAATCCTGGCAAGACCCCTTAAGGGGGCATCTGATGGAGGACAGAGTCCAGCCCACCAGGTATCTTAGCATATGGTGCATGATGCATGGCATAGCATAAACATTTGCTATGCTCTCTCCTGTTGCTGGGTATTTACCTTGCTTTTCTCTCACTCTGGAAACTCTTCTCCACTTCCCTTCTTCCTTGCCTAGTAAACACCTCTTTCTCACAGAATCCGTGTGTGACCTTTCATGTCATATGCCATCATAGCACCCTCTCATAATATCAAATACCTCCTACTCACAGCACAGTTACTGCCAGTTGCCTCCCATTAGCCATTACGTCCTTCCATTTTGATACAAGAAACCCAATTTTTAGGCAGACAAAGCTAAATGACCATATTAGAGCCAGGTGTGTCCAAATGACTAAGTTATGATCAATAAGATGTATGTGGATGTGGTTTGTCCTTTCAAAGACTCCCTCCATCCTATTTCTGGGGAGGCAGATATGATGGCTGGAGCTCTAACAGTCATTCTGAACTATGAGGGAATCTTAAAGATGGCAGCCACACACTAGGGTGGTGGTAGCAGTAATGGCAGGTGATCATAATAAGTAATGAGTAAAATGTGCTATCCACCATTCTAAGCACTCTACCTATACTAATTTATTGAAAGTTCACAACAAGGTAAGTTGTATTATTATCCCAATTTTGTAGGTGACAAAACTACAAGGTAACATAGCCAGAGAGCAGCAAAGCCAGGATTTGAGAAGGGAGACCAGTGAGGAGGCTACTCTCCATAGAGAACTGGACCAGGGTGCTGGTGGTGGAGGTAGTGGGCAGTGGTCTGACTGTAGACTGACTTGAGGGTAAAGATGATGGACTGGAAGATGATATGAGAAAAGGAAAGACATCAAAGATGATTTCAAGGTTTCTGGCCCAGGCAAATACAAAAATAGAGCTGCCATTTATTGAGAAATATGTTTGAGGAAAAATAATTGGATTTTAGTCTTGTCTAAAACTGACAAATTTTAAGATGTCTCTTAGACACGCAGGCAGAGGTGCAGGGTAGGAGCTGGGTCCATGAAGCTTGAGTTCTGGGCAAAGGCCTGAGCTGGCTCACTCTCAGCATACAGACGAGGCTGTCTAGGGAGCAAAGGCAGGTGGAGACGAGCCTGGGGCTGCACCCTGGGCCACTCTGCCATTAGAGGCCCGGGCATGAGGAGGAATCGCTGAAGGAGCCTGAGAAGGAGATCCCAGTGAGCTCTGAGTCCCTGATGCCAAATAAAGAAGGTGTTTCCCAGAGAGACAGCTCCTGCACAGAGGAGAAGGGAGTATTTTTAACTTTCCTAATTTA
>JAQZBX010023944.1:0-30491 GCA_029593785.1 Cabassous unicinctus
CTCTCTTTTTTTTTTTTTTTCCACAGCTCTTCTTTGATATTTGGTTCAATTTATTCTCAATCTTTAAAATTGCCCAGCTTAAGTTTTCAAAATCAGGCCAGAGACTCACTATGGGGTGCAGATATTCTCCCAGGGGTTGGATATAGAGAGTGAGAACAGTTTTTTCCATGCAATTTCCAGACCAGCCTGTAGAAGGCACTAGTCACTGCACCTTTCCAGGAAGGTGTTTCAGTCTTGGCTTTCCCATGTTCATGCTTTGAATCTCCAGATTGGAGATTCAAAGCAGGCTCTGCTCGCTGAATTCACTGAAGAAAAGCACCCTGACCTCCCCTCCCTTTTTCCTTGAAACACCTGACAGGGAGGATGATGTCTGTTACCCTCTCAGTTGGCTTTAGCAAGCTAGGTCTTTTACCCCAGCTTAACATCTTGGGAGTGGGGGAAAGGAGCTCTTTGTGGCTGCCACGGGGGCTTGGTAACTCATGTTTGTCATTTCAGCTTCTTCATCTCTCTGTCCCTCACCCTTCTGGGAGTTGTGTAGCACTGTCCTGGTCTGCTGATGTCCAAAGCAGGTCCCTCAGACAGCTTTTAGCTCTTTTCCCATTGTTTTTGTCAGAGCATTCAGCTCTGCCTGTTAGTCCATCATCATCTTCCTGCAATCCTCCTCTCCTTCATTTTTGTATGCTAGCTTTGCTGGATACAGATTTCTTGGCTGAATGTTTTTTTTCTTTTAGCACCTTAACTATGTCATACCACTGCCTTCTTGCCGCCATGGTTTCAGATGAGAACTCAGCACTTAATCTTATCAAGCCTCCTTTGTATGTGATGGATTTCTTTTCTCTTGGTGCTTTCAGTATTCTCTCTTTGTTTTGAGCATTGAAAAATTTGATAAGCATATGTCTTGGGGTAGGCTTGTTAGGATTTATACTGTTCGGGGTATGCTGAACTTTCTGGACATGTATGTCCATGTCTCTCATAACAGTTGGGAAATTTTCAGTCATTATTTCCTCCAACACTCCTTTTGCCCTCTTTCCCTTCTCTTCCCCCTCTGGGATGCCTATAATGCATATATTTGTGTGTTTTGTGTTTTCATTCAAATCCCTGAGACCCTGACAGATTTTTTTCTATCTTTTTTCCTATCTGTTCTACTATCTGTCTCATTTCAGATGTTCTGTCTTCAACATCACTGATTCTTTCCTCGCCTGTTCAACTCTTCTGTTATGTGCTTCCAGCATATTTTTTATTTCTTGCATTGTGCCATTCATCACCATCAGATCCCTTATCTTTTTATGTATGTTTACAATTTCTTCAGTATGTTCCCCCAGTGTCTTTTAATATCCTTTATCTCTTCTTTCACTTCATTAAGCTGATACATGTTATTTGTTTGGACATCCTTGATTAGTTGTTCCACATTCTGCATCCCCTCCTGTATTTATTTTGTTCATTAGACTGGGCCATGTCTTCTTGTTTCTCAATATGGTTTGTAACTTTTTTGTTGGTGTCTAGGCATCTGTTTGTCTTGATGGACTTATTGAGTTGGTTAGATTTTCTTTCTACTCTAGGGTTTTATTTTGTTGTGTTTTGTGTGTGTGTGGTAAGGTTCCTTTTGACACTTGATTCCTCTTATTCTATATCCTTGCAGTTGTCTGTGTTCCCTTGAAAAAAATTTAGGACCAGAGAAAAGGAAAGCGATAAGGAGAGAAAAAGAATAATAGTAATAATAATAATACTAGGTAGAACAGGAACCATACAAGAGCTAGGAAAGCAAATAAGTAATATGATTAAAAATCAAAAAAAATACAAAAGAATAAGAATAAAAAAGGTGGAATATAAAAAATGAAACATGAAACAAAATAGAGAAAAAATTAGAATGAATTAAAAGGCTGGAAAGATGAGAAAAGAAGAAAAGAAATAAAGAAGGGGAGAGAAAAAGCAAAAATGAAGACCAAACAAGAAGAGATGGAATGAAAGAAAAGCAACAGAAGACGGAAGATAGAAAAATGAAGGAAAGAAAAGAAATAAAGTAGGGAGAAAAAATAAGTGAAAGAAAAAAAAGAAAGAAAAGGAAAAGACAACAAACAAGAAACAAGACAGCAACAACAACAAGAAACAACCCAAGAAAACAGCCTCCCCCTTAGGCCCTTAGGGAGCTTCTCAAGCTGCCAGTGCTTGTCAATCAATCACCCTGCAGCCTGCCCTCCACAGGTGAGGTACCCAGTTTTAGTGAATAAAATAAAGGGGAAAAAAGGAAATGATAAAAAATAATAGATCAAAAAAACCTAAAACAACAGAAGAAATCTCATTCTATATACAGTCCCTGGTGCTGGCTGGGTTCCTGATAAACCAGTGGACCACTCTCTGGATCCTTTCTATTAGGAAGTACCAGGAATTGAACCAGGGACCTCATATATGCAAGGCAAGAATTCCTAAACTGAGCTACACCCACCCCACAGGTTAAGTAGGCTTCTGAAAGCTTATCTGGCTCTTCCTGCCCTGGTTCCCTCAGGTGAGTTGGACTTCTAACAGTTTGCCAGAGCCAAGCTGGTTAGGCACCTGTCTCTGCCCTCTCACTGACCTAGTTTTTCTCTCTTCCAGGGTGGCTAGGTGTGACAGCCTGCCTGATCAGATCCCCCCTGCCCTCTCCCTGGGGCCACTTTAGTGCTGGTGGTGGTCTCCCCTTCTCATCCTCATTGCTTTCAGCTTGGGGCTGCTCCATCTGTGGCTTTTCTCTCTCCTGGGTTCATGGATTTCAACTTCTGGAGGCTTTTCTCTGTCTCTGCAGCTTTTTTTCTGTGCCTGTGGCTTTTTATTCCTCCATTTATAAAAGACTGCACAAAGAGGATTAAGAACCACCCTGGGTCATGCTCTACTGAAGTGATCTAATTAAAAGGAAGGTTCTTTAATGGAATCTAATCAAAAGGTCCAATCTACAATAGGTGTACATGCACAGGAACGGATTACCTTGAAGAACAAGATTTTCTGGGGTCTACCCAGCTTCACAGTGTCCAATTTGAGAATGGCTGATTTAAATGCAAACCCTTAGCCTTTTCAGAGAGAACCTGGAGGTAAATAAACTGCTCTGGTCAGATTTAACATGATTACATGTGCACACACACACACACACATTTTCAATGAAGCAGGTTTGGAGGTTATGTAATGCAAGTTATCCTATAATTATATCTGTGATAAATAATCCATGAATTCAGGTCTAATAAATCCATTTCAAACTCCCTTGTTACTGTTTTTTTTTTTTCACTCAATCTCTGCTTAAGATATTTTTAGAACTTCACATACATTTTTTAATTGGTTTAACTGGAGAAATTGTTGAATTTTTGTTGCCTGCAATGATTTCCAGTAAATCAGAAGAGTAAGGAAAAGGTCTGTTAAATTAGGTCAAACATAAATTAAACTGAATTTCATCCCACCTAACAATAAACAATAACAACAGTTGCCCCAATATGCTGTCCACTATATAGATGCTGCTGGAGAAGTTTGATACTGAATCTCTCTTGAGTTTTAATTAATATTCAATATTTCAATTAGATTTTGAGGACAGTATACATAAACTGTAGACTATGGTCTGAGAATTAAAATGGTCTAATTAAACTGTCTATACTGATCTAAAATATTCATCTTTTTCATCCACATAAAAAAAGAATTACTACATTTAGTTATGTTAGTGAGCAGGATAAATATTTAAGTGTAACAAATTTACAAGGGTAATGTATTGGTTTTCTAGGGCTGTCATAACAAAGTACCACAGCCTGAGGGGCTTAATACAACAGAAGTTTATTACTTCATAGTTCTGGAAGCTCGAAGTCAAAAATCAGGGTGCTGGTGGGGCCATGCTCCCTCTGAAACCTCTAGGGGAGTATCCTTATGTTTTAGTTTCCTTGGATGCTCAAACAAATATCTTGAATTGGGTCAGGTTAAACAATGAGAATTTATTTGCTCAGTTTGAGGATGGGCAAAAGTCTAATTCAAGGTGCTATCAAGATGATGCTTTCTCCCTGAATACTGTGACGGTCTGGGGCTGGCTGCTGGTGATCCTTGGTCCTTAGCTTTTCAGGTAGCAAAGCATATGGTGGAGTCTCTTGGTGTCTCCCTTCTGTTCCAGTTTCCACTGATGTTCAGCTTCTTTCTTCCTATGGCTTTTTCTCTTTCTGTCTGAATTCCATCCCACTTATAAAGAACTCCAGCAATAGGATTAAGACTCATTCTGATTGAGGTGGGCCACACCTTAACTGAAGTAACCTTATCAAAATGTCCTACTTATAATGGGTTCACACACAGCATTACGAACATGTTTTTCTGGGGTACATACAGCTTCAAACCAGTACACCTTCTTTGCCTCTTCCAGTTTCTGGTAACCCCAGTCATTGCTTTCCTTATGGCAGCATAAATTCCAATCTCTACCTCCAACTTCAGATAGATATCTTCCCTCTGTGTCTGAGTTCGATTCCTTTCTTCTTACAAGGAAAACAATCATATTCAATTGAGGATACCCTATAATCTAGTATGACCTCATTCTAACTTAATTAATTACATCTTCAAAGACCTTATTTCCAAATATGATCACATTCTGAAGTCCTGGGTGAACATGAAATGTGAGGGTAGGCTATTCAACGAAGTACACATGACAACACTAAACTGGGAGTTAGGAGGTTTTAATTTGAGAATTGTCATGGCTGCTTTAAGACTAAATGAAGATAACTTGAATAAGGTAGGTTTATGTTGGTTGGTAGGTGGCCCAGGTTCCTGGGGCATCTATGTTTCATAAGGTCATCCATGTCCTCTGGATCCCTTTGGTTTGCTGCTCTGCTATCTTCTAGGGTGTGATTCTCATGAGGATGGTCAAGCTGGCTCACTTCCACCATATTTCCCATGTCCAATCCCCATTCACCGACATTCACAATCCACCAGAGGAAAGCAGGAATGACCAGAAGTTTCACACATCAGTTCCACTCATCCATTTGCCGAAACTCAGTCACATGGTAACATAAACTATAAAGAAGGGTGGAAAATATAAACTCTTGGAGAGGAGCCATATATCCAGCTAAGACTAAACTAGCTCTTTTCCTAAAGGGAAGAAAGGGAGATTGGATATTTGGGAAAAATTATCAATATAGTCAAATAGAAAGACCTTAATTTTGTCATCGAGGAAACGGATTCTAGTATACAATGATACTATCATTTTTCTATGACCTAACATCATCTTTTAGTGTGTCCTTTTGAAGTCATTCCTACTACCACATTACTTTCTACAAAGAAGTTATTACGTGGTGTAATGAAAGGAACCCCATTAGCCCCCAATTATCTCACCATAGCTTAGCTTGCCTAGCTCCAGAAATTTCCAGTTATTCTTTACATAAAGAAATATAAATTTTGAATCAGATTGACCCATGTTTGAAATCTACAATATGGGTAACCTGAGGCAAATGCTTTAATTTCTCTGAAAGTCCATTTCCTTCTTTATAAATGGGATTAAAATTGCCTCTTGCATGAAATTTAGGAGTAATATATGGAAAGCCTCTGAGTGCAGGTATTATAATATCTTCAGACAGTCCCTAATACTGAAACATATATCATTAAATTAAGGAAACATCCCCAAGACAGTCAGTGTCAACTTCATCAAAAGCACATCTTAGGCATTGAATTTTATGGGAATAGCCATTTTAGTTCTTTGACATTTTTGTCACCTTCAAGGTTTTAAATTTAATTCAAGGGATTCTTTTGAGAACAAAGATCTTAGAGCTCCTTTTAACATCCTATATATTAAAACTATTTCTTAGTAAGCCACCGTAACAGCAGATCTTAGAGCTTCTTTTAACATCTTATATGTTAAACCTATTTCTTAGTAAATCACCATAATAGCAGCATGTTGTTCTGGTTTTTTTTTTTTTTTTTTAACCATCTTTCCTACCTGCATAGAAATGATTGATGAAATTGTTTGGTGGACATTTGCAACAGAAATACCTCTGACTGATGAAGAAACTGCAGTTAACTAGGAAATTAATTCATGAAGCTTGGGCAATGTAATTCTCCAAATGTGTTCTTGTTTTCAAAATTATTTGGACTAGCTCTTTTGCATTTCCATATAAGTTAAAATAAGCTTACCAATTTCTACTAAAAATCCTGCTGGGATTTTAGTTGGGTTTGTTCTGAACTGATGTGTTATTGGTGAGATCTGACATCTCCAATTCATGAGATGGTAATCTCTCCATTTGTTTCAG
Organism: Cabassous unicinctus; assembly: GCA_029593785.1. NCBI lineage: Eukaryota > Metazoa > Chordata > Mammalia > Cingulata > Chlamyphoridae > Cabassous > Cabassous unicinctus. Next base: position 6,231 of record JAQZBX010023944.1, read on the forward strand.
TCTTCTTCAGTTTCACTCAGCAATATTTTGTAGTTATCACTATATTAGTCTTGCAAATCTTTTGTCAAGTTTATCCTTATTTACTTCATATTTTTATACTTTTGTAAATGGTATTTTTAAGTTCAAATTCTGTTTATTCATTCCTAGAATAAAGAAATAGGATTGATTTTTTTTCTATATTGACCTTGCATCATGCAAACTAAATTCCCTTATTAGTTCTAGTAACCTTTTTGTAGAGCTTTTTGGAACTGCAGACAATCATTTCACCTACATATAGACTACTTTTTTTTCTTCTTTTCCAAACTTTTGCTTTTTATTTCTTTTCATTGCCTGATTGCACTGGCTAAAACCTCCAGTGAACTGTTGAAAGGAATGGTAAAGGTGGTTATTTCCAATCTTAGAAGGAAAATATTCTGCCTTTCAACCTTCATTATGATGTTAGCTTTAGCTTTTCTGTAGATGCCCTTTACCAAGTTGAGAAAGTTCTTTTCAGTGTGCTAAGAATTTTTATCATGAATGGATGATGAATTTTGTAATATACCTTCTCTTCCCCTGTTGAGATGATCATGAATTTTTAAGTAGCTTAAGATATTGATTTATATTAATTGTCAAAAGTTAAGGCAAACTTGTATTTCTGGAATAAACCCCTCTTGGTCATGGTATATCCTTTTTATATATTGTTGAATTCAACTTACTAAAATTTTTGTTCATAACTTTTTCATCCATATTTTTGAAGGGTATTGGTTTACATAGTTGTTTTAATGTCTTTGATTTTGTTATCAGGGTAATTTCTGTCATCGTAGAATAAGTAGTTTCTGCATATGTATGTGTGTGTGTATGTCAAAATTCACTAGTAGAGTGAGCCATTATCTCCTCTCAAAAATGTTTTGCAATCTTGCTTTTCTGCCAATTAGATGTTCAGAATGATTACTCTTTTTAAAAAAATATTGAGTCACCTCATTTGATCTATGCCCGAGATTCTGGACAAAACTCTATTAGAGATTGCTTTTTTAACAAGAAGCAATGGCATCTTGTTAAAAAAATAGCAAATGCAAATTCCCGGAGGAAGGAATTTTGTCTGGTGTGTTCCAGGAAGAGCGGGGGAATGAACAATGTGATGGGAGCAAATGAAAGAGGGAGATATGGTACTAGGAGGTTGATGAGGTTGGTGGGGGGCAGATCATGTAGGGACTTTTAGTGCATGATAAAGGGTTTGGATCTTAGTCCCTGTAAGATGAAAAGTCTTTATAGCATTTTAAGAATGGCTACTATGATTGCTGATGTCTGAGTCTATGCTTTTATCTTGGCAAAATTGTTTTATGAAATGATTTAAGAATAGTTCAACAGTTTGACTGAATTATAGTTACAATTATTTAAGTACAAATAAATAAATTCTCTATGCTATTGTGTTAAATAGTACTGATAAGTGAATTAATTAATTTGCTTATTTATTGAGTTGAATCTATTTAATAACTCAACAAGGAATGTTAAAGAAGTTTGTCATCATCTATTGAAATTGTGTGCATTTGTGTGTATGTGTTTAAAAGCTGACTCTTTTTAATTCTTTGGACATTCTTAAACATCTGACAAGCCACTGGTATACTAATGTCGTAGAAGCTGGTATTAATAACTCCATCATAAATGTCTACTGATAACCTTAAAACATTTTCAGAGAAATATTCTTCCCAGTTTTGGACTAAAATACCAATACAGCCAGTAAATTTTCATTTTATGTTACAACCTTGGAAAATATAATTGTGAAAACATATTTAAATGGCCTATACATATTCATATGAAATCAGCAACTGCCTGTATATTATGAATGATGAGGCCACAGGATATTTGGCTCCCCAAAATAGCCTTAATTTCCATCAGCAATGGAGGTAGCATGTACCTTAAAGCTTTCTTTTTTTTTTTCTTTTCTTTTGAAAATAGAGCACAGGTTACTTTACTTATTAAGACAGTTGTCTTCTAGCAGCATGTGAGACCCAGAGACAATAAGATAATTATGTTCCTAAGAGATAGGCTTTTGAAAAATAAGATTCCACAGTATGTGTATAAGAAGAGAGGAAGGGAAGGCAAGGGACTCTGCCTACCTCACAGTTTTGACAATTTTGGCTTTACATTTCACAATATTTAGGAGCCATTAAGTTTTATCAGGTACTAGTTACCTTTATGGATTCAATTGTCCTGATGATATTTTTCTTCTTAAAAGTAGTATCATTATTGCAAAACATTTTACATACACTCATAGTTTTCCATCATCAACATAAGACTTGTTTCAAATTAAAACTATAATTTTATGTGAGTTAGATTTGGTGACACGCCAAACTAATTTGGAAAATTCATTGAACTTAATCTAGCAAATTTCCCCACCTATTTTGTAAAGTAAAAATGTACTTATGGTCATTAGTAAGAATATTTGGGAACCCAAAGTTATGAGATTAAAACCACAGGTTGTAATCTTCTCTTTTCGGGATCATCTATTCTTCATTTTCAAATAAGAGTCTAAGATGATGTAGAAAATATATTAACTGTTTCTTAAAGTGAACTTATTGAAAAGTGATTAATTTGTATATCATTCTAAACTTGGAGTATGATGAAATATCTCTTGTTTGTGATATTTTATCCTCATTCTAAATTATATGATTAAGGACAGAACTGAACTTGCCAATAGAAATAAACAATTTTGGGATTCTATATGGTTAGATATGAGATTAATATGACAAAATAGCTTCAAAGGCTATGGTTTTGCCTTCAATATAAAATAATATAAGTATCCCTGGATAAAATGAAAATATTGAGTTTTTATGCATTTTGGTACAAAAGAGTATTTATTAATTACCTTTGTCCTTGTACTTCAAAGAATGAATGCAGTGATGAATATATTTAACTTTGAGAAGTGTATTATTCAGGGTTATCTAAGGAAACAGAGCCAACAGGCGATATCAGTAAATATTAATGAGGATTTATAAAATTGTCTCACAAGACTATGGTTGTGCATGAGTCCAAATTCTATGGGGCAGGCTGCAAGCACCAGGAACTCTGATGAAGGTCCTCGATGAGTTCCCAGGAGAAACCAGCTGCCTGAAGTAGAGATGGGAATTCTCTCTCTGAATGCTGAAATCACTTCTCCTTTTAAGGCCTTCAACTGATTGAATGAGACATCACTCACTACTGATGTCAATCTCTGCAGTTGATTGTAGATGTATCAGCCAAAGATGTAGCCAGCTCACTGATGATTTAATTCCATGAAATGTCCTTTCAGGACAATTAGCCCAGTGCTTGCTTGACAAAACAACTGGGCTTCATTACCTGGCCAAGTTGGCAAATTAGCCTAACCGTCACCGGAAGGTAAGTGTCTTCTCTTTTTGACACTAGAGCATCACAAGTTTAAATAGTAAATGGTTTGAGAGCCCCATCACAGACATTCTAGATAGCAACTACAGATGAAAATCAAATCAGTATGCCATTTCTGTGTAACTTGCAACATGAAACAGGAAACATATATTATATCACATAGGTTTTGAGGGTCAGGGATTGGGAGCAGCTTAGTTAGATGATATGTATTGGGGTCTGTGGCAGTTTGGTATTGTTTATGAATTCTAAAAATAGATATTGGAATGTGTTTGTAAACTGGTCTGTTCTTCTGGGCATATTAGATTGTATTAGATTCAGAGGTTTCACTTTTACTTTATTAAATCAAGATTAGGGCTTTTGTTTGACCATGCCATTAGCGTGACTCAATTTGAGTCTCCACCTACAGCTAGCCTACAGCTGTGGTCTACATAAACAGATATTCAATCAAAGAGAGGGAAGTAAACACATGGAGAAGGAGAACACAGAGAGTTGAGTTTTTGATGCTGGAGTCCCCAGGATAGAGCGAAGCTGTTCGCCTGATAGTCTACAGCTGATCTTGTGGAGACCCCAGAGCAGCTGAGCCAGGAAAGAAATGAGCCGGGGAGAGAGATGAGCCTTATGCCAGCCTACAGCTGAGATTGGAAGAAGCTTGGACCATGGAGCCTTAAGAGTAAGGAGGAAGGCTGAACCTTCACAGAAATTGCCTGCCATCTTACATCAACAGGTGGCAACAGACTTTGGGTAAGAAAGTACCTCTTATGGTACCTTTAGTAGGACTTTTTACGGCTTTGTGATTGTATGCTTCTATCCCACATAAATACCCTTTATAAAAGCCAACAGATTTCTGGTACTTTGCATCAACACACTTTGGGCTGATTAATACAGGGTCTTTTATGGGGTTGTGGTAAAGATGTTTGCCAGGGATGCTGTCATTTGAAAGTTTGACTGGAGCTGGGGTATCCTTCTAAGAATGCTAACACACATGGCAGTTGTCTGAAGGCCTTAGTTCCTCACTGGTTGTTGGCTAGAGACCCATTTCCTTGTCACATAAGCTTCTCCATAGGGCTGCCTAAGTGTCTTTAGGACATGGAAGCTGGCTTTTTGCAGCTGTCCCAGAGAGACCAAGGCAGAAGCCACAATGTCTTTGATGATCTATCTTCAGAAGTGCCATCCCATCACTTTTGCTGTCTTCCATTGGCCACCCAGACCAACCCTGATACAATGTGAAAGGGAACTCTACATACACAAGGGCATGAATGCCAAGTGGCATGGATAATTGGGTGCCATCTTGGGGGCTAGGCACCAAAAATCTAAAGGATAATTTCAGTGTGAAGAGATAGGTTTGGTATGCGATTATTTTTTTTCTTTTTCTAATTTTCAAGATACACAGCCATTTTTATTGTCCTTAGGCATGCATTAGCCACGAACTGAAAGACACATTTGTACATATACTCATGCCTGTATGCAATAATGGGCCAATAGACAAATGGACCTATTCACTTACAATTTAGCATATGAAATTGCCGCATGTGCAAAACAATTTAAAAAAAGAACAACTTGATCTAGATTCTTGCTTGATCCACATCTAAGCAAATATTACTCAATATTTTATTAGAAAAATCAAGCTGACAATCTATTAAATTAGTAGTGACTTTTTTTCTGAATTATACTAAATTTTATTTGTTTGATTAGCTTCATAATTTCTGATCATTGTAAAACATTTTAAAATTATCTAAGAAAAATTATCTAAGAAAAAGGATTTTCTGCACTAGAGCATATGCTAATTTGCATATGACAAAGCTCATAGTAGGTAAAATATGAATAGGCAAATTCATAGAAGGTGAATGAATGATTGGATGAAGTCTTGAGAAGAGGTATGCTTTTTTCTTCATATAGAAACTTCCAATCATGTGTGGTTTGAATGATTCATAGCAAACTGGTATTTTCAAGTATTTTTCAAAGTGTGATCCATGAATTATTGGCCTCAGAATTGCTAGCAGCATTTAAACAAATATTAATTCTTGAGCCCCATCAAAAACCCATTGAATCAAAATCACTGGTGTTTGGCTTAGAATCCACATTTTAACAAACTCTTGAATGCTCCTTGTGCACATTGAAGTGGTCAAGCTGCTGGTCTTTGCAATCCACTTTCCAGATTTAGCAAAACCCAGGACTATTACCCACATTTGCTCTAGCCATTCCCCCTTGGGGACTTGTTTCCTTTTGCCTGTGCTAGAGCCTCATTTTACTAGGTAGCCATAGCATGGAGTCACAATGCAGAGAAGAGTGTATTTCCCAACTGGACAATATGACAGGCCTGTGTGTCCTATATGAGCTCATGCCTCTGCCTCTCTTTCTTTGAGAGAAGAACCTGAAAGCTGGGACTCAGATGCAGGGCTACTGGTTCAGCAAAAGCCTTAGTACCATGTCCTCTTATTAAATGCCCTTAAATTTTAAATGTTTTTAATTTTTCATTTGTGGAAGTAATAAAGTACCTTTTAATAAATTGTTTCTTCTGTTTCAGAAAGTTGTGTGTGTTCATGTGGCCAATTGATGAATTCCTTTTAGTTTATAATTTTTTTTACTCCTACAGGGCAACCAAAGGCTAAATTCTAAAGGATTTGGAAATGTCAACTTGCAATACAAACTGGGGTGGCCCCAGGACTGAGATCAGAATCATAACTCACAACGTTTACAAATTATATCATCTAGTCTAGTGTGCTAACTGTAAACTCACTGATAATTACAGTACAGAATGAATTATAGTCAGACTCTTTCCTTTTTTGTTCTGGTGTCTGAACTGTCATGACATATGGATTCTTCATCAGCCTTCAAATCACACAGAGGGCTTTCCTAGACCTACTCTTGAAATCAATAGGCAAGTAGGCTTTCAGATGAAATACAGAATTGCTGTGCACTTTTTTTTTATTAAAGAAGTTGTGAGTTTACAAAACAGTCATGCATAAAATTCAGGATTCCCATACACCATGCCACCAACACTACCTTACACTGATATGGAATATTTGTTACTATTGATGATAGCACTTTTTAATAATTGTACTTTTTAAAATAGTGGTTACTTTTGTTACAATTGATGAACAATTATTAAAATAGTTCTATCATCCGTTATTTACATTAGGTGAATTTTCCCATACACACCCTATTATTACCATCATTTTAGTATTGTATATTTGTTATGATTCATGAAAAAGCAGTGTTATATTTGTACTATTAACTATAATCTATCATCTACAATGGGTTCACTGTGTTGCCCAATTCTGTGTTCTTTTAATTTATTCTAGTAATATATATAATATATATCTCCTTAAGTTTCCTTTTTTATAATGTATAGTAGTATATACTACATATATATAATATGTATCTCCTAAAGTTTCCTCTTTTGACTACATTCATCTATGTTCAGTGCTGTTGATTACACTCAATAATGTGCTATCATCATGATCATCCATTTCCAAACCTTTACCATCAACCTAAATAGAAATTCTGTACAAGTTAAGCATCAACTCCTCATTTTTCAGCCCTAATCTATCCCCTGGTAACTTATATTCTAGATGCTAACTCTATGAGTTTACTTATTATAATTAGTTCCTAACAGTGAAATCATACTATAGACTTTTTAAGAAGTAGAACAAATTATTTCACATAATGAATCCTCTGTTATTCTAGGCAGATGTATACTCATCTATAATCTTTAATAGGAAGGATAAAAATATTATATTCTGTTAGGTAACTTAAACATTTGAAGAGTCACTCTTTTCTTTAGGCTATTAGTTTTCTCCTTGTTGTTCCTTCTCAACCTATTCTCTCCCTTCTCACTAATATGCACCTGTCTGCCATCAGAATGGAGATGCTTTACTGTGTCTCTCTCTAGATGTCCTCTCTTTGCCTTTCTCCAACAACTCCTCTCCTACCTTTTCATTTGCCTTCATTCCTCTCTCTCCACTGGTTTAGCTTCTAAATCTGTTATCTTTTTGTTGTTGTTCTAAACAAAACATACTCACTTTAAGACCTTGAAACCACAAAAAAGGCAAGTAGATTGTGGATCTTTCAGGCTGGCTGCACCCCATTGTTGAGCTGGACAGTCTAGAGAATGCATTAGTCTTGAGCTGCCAAGGATTACCAAGTATTCGAACTTATGGTCAAAGAAGCAGCAATTTTGGCCACTTCAATATAGCAAAGAACCACTTCTTATACACTAAGAACCTCACAGCACACCAACAGAATTACTTTTGAAACATTGCATTGTTTTAGGATTATATTGACATAGATACAGATATAGATACAAGGCTCTCCAGTTTTGGAAGACTTAACAAGAGTGGGAGAAATTAAGGGACAAAGAGGAACAGGGATGAAGCAGACGATAAACCCGTTTATTAACTGACATATAGGTAATACTAGAGCACACACACATGCACGTGTGTGTGTTGTAGTGTCCACTTTTGTTTTAGCCAATATGTGTTGAGAACCATCAGCCACCATTTTTCTGGGCAGCCTTCTATACCTAGCATTCTGGGCAAGGGTTTGTTAAAGATTTCAGATACAATAAAGAAAGAGGCAAGAAGGATGCGATAAAAGTTGAGACTTTGGAAAACAGTGTTATACATTTAAGTTATAAGTAATGACACCTTGTTAAAACGTTTTTGGAAAATAAGATGTGTTGGAAATCATTTGTACAATACTCAATATTGAGAGAATAATAAAACAAGTTATTTCAAGGAATTAAAAATTTTCTTCTGCGAATATTCTCACCGTCCTGATTTTGTAATAGTCAGGGTAGGCTAAACATTCGTTATATTAGAAACCATGCATGTGTCCCCAGACCTAGTTTTTCTCCCTAGGTCTGGTTTTTGGAATGCTGGTGATAAACTAAGCCTGATTTATTATATGACCATCCTGTATGGGAAAAGACTGTAACTTTGAGTATCTTTGGTCAACCTTAAGAGATATAGCAGGAGAACAGATGTAGCTTGGGTGGTTGGGCGTCCGTCTCCCATATGGAGGGAACTGGGTTTGATTCCTGGGACCTCCCGGTAAAAATTTTAAAAAAGAAAAATATAGAAGGCACGTGGGCCACCAGGCCCTGTACGCAGGTGCGCCACAAGACCCTGTGCGCGGGTGCGCCGCCAGGCTTCTTGATCAGGTGAGCCACCAGGCCCTGTGTGTGGGGGCACTGCCAGGCCCTGCGAGGCATGCAGCAAGATGATGGCGTAACAGGAGAGTGACACAAGGGAAAGCCAAGACGAGATGCCCGAAAAACCAGGAACTAAGGTGGCAGGACACCTCTTTCCCACATTGGAGGTTCTGAGGATCGAATCCCAGTGAAGACAGTAGGAGAAGGATGAGAAGAGAGGGCAGGAAACGGACACAGAGTGGCCCAGCAAATGGACACAGAAACAGCAAAAACGGGGGGGCGGGGGTAAAAGTGGATAAAAGTAAATAAATAAATCCTTAAAAAAAATGTATAGGGGAGGAAGATACAGACTATAGTTGGTAGTAATATTTTGACGATACTCTTTCATGATTTGTTGGCAAATGTTTCACAACAATGCAGGGTGTTTGTGTGTGTGTGGGGGGTGATGTGTGGGAGCCCTGTATGATGTTATGCATGTTTGTTTTGTAAGATCACGATGTTTACTGAACACCTATTGTTTATGTATGTTCATGTAGGAATGATATACTTCAATAAATTGTTAAAAAAAAATTTTTTTTTTCTTCTTCTAATTCCAAAATTCTGTGGACTAGCTCATCAATTGGTAAGACCAGTCAGAACTATCCAGGAAAGGTCAACAGGGAGGGCAGCCATTCTTAGAATCTAGCAAGTTTAATTTCTCATTGTTCCCTCTTTCTCCATCCAGCCGCTATAGGAGCTAAAGGCTTAGCAGGGACTGAGGGAAGCAGCCTGATGGGAACAGAACAGTTTCCGTTGTCAGGTGTTTCTTAGAGTCTTAAAGCCACAGTCAATCCCAAAGCACCCAACATTTGCCGAGGCCAAGGACTGAGCTCTTCTTCTATGCAAATATTTTGTGATCTATTTTCTTCTTTAGGGACCCACCTCATATTTATTATAATTTGAATGTGTAAAAATTATGAATTTGACTTGACCCCAAACACTTTCCAAATGTATGATAATTGTCTTGTCCTATACAGTTACAGTAATTCCAAGGACTTCATCATATGTCATTGTGGCATTTATTTATGTGAAGGGTAATGCCAGAGTGCATTTTAAAAATAATTTATCTCAAGGTTACCTACCGATAAATTTTCTTTCTCAGGTTGACACTATTTCTTATTTGATTACCAGTTTGGGGTTTTAAAATATCACAAATCCTCTGATTTCAATATTGCTCTATTACTTTGGTTTCCTTTTTTTCATCTATGGAAATAAAAATGAGATAGCAATTCTCTATCAAAATAGTCTATGAATATTGATATTTCATCTCATTCTTCAACCTACTCTAATGAAAATATGGAAAAAGCTTCTGGTTTCTTTGAAAAAAAAAAATCAATGAAAATATCAAGACAAGGCATAATGTCAAGAAAGTCCAATAATCAAACCAGAGCTAATGGCTAAAAAATTCATGAGGTGACAAAAAAGAAGTTTTATGCTTATTTAAGTTACTAAGCAAAGGATTGACTGATCTTTAACCAAAGTGAAAATAATCTAGAATTTATTGTACACAGCATCATGCCTTCTGAAAGGTCATCTAATTAACATTTTGCATTAACTCTATTGTTCCCCTTGACCCCAGAACATGAAAACTATGGGGCAGCATATGAGATTCTTAGTGATTGTGAATACAAATAGAGAGCTAGAAAACACAGCAAGTAAGGAAAACTCTTAACTGTTCTCTAGTGACATTAAGAGACTTAAGGAACTGATAAGATAGCTGGACATTGAGGTGAGGACAAGTTGAATGTTGGAGTGTGATGCACATACACTGATATTGAGAAAGGCAGATTATTTACAGAATTCATCAGTAGAAATCACCAGAGACCAAGAGCTGGATTGCTCTCAGGACAAGACAGTTCTGAGTCAGGATTATAGAAAATAATTTAGGCCTGTTGGCAGAGTGGGCTGCACAGATAGACTGGAAAAGATGCTTATATTTGAGGATATAGATACCCAGATTAAATATATTTCTTATTCTGAATATTCTCTAAAATGCTGAGTTGCCAAAAATAGTAAGTGGCTAGGGTATACTGAAGGGGCAAGATACATTAAAATTTTATTACAAGTCAACAAAGTATTTAATAAGCACCTACTATTTCAACATATTTTCTCTGGAGGAAGAGGGAGGGATATAAGGCTGAATTTATTTATTCATCCAACAAACATTTACTGCGCATGCACTATGCATTGTATTAGCGGCCAGAAAGAGCGAATGATAAGGTACGATTTCAGCCTTAGGAAAGCCTTAAGCTTTAGAATCCTTTCCTAATTTCCATATTAAAGAGTCAAATGAGCAGAGTAAAAGGTTTCTCTTATATTCACTTATTATTGTCTCAAATATAAGGGCCTCATCCCTTGCCCCTATCCATCAATCCCTTCCCTACATATAGCCTTTGAATCTGAAAGTAAAGCAACAAAAGTATTCCCAATGGCCACTTGCTCACTACTTTAAGCCTTCCATCAAGATTTTCTTCTAAGATCTCCGTCTATCTTTACTATCAAAAGAAAGACAGGAGTTGAATAGAGATGAGAGTGTGGAGTGCCACTAGTTCTTTCCCCTAGAATCTCCTACTTGTGGAATCAAGTCTTCTAGCTCTCCAGCCTGCATTTTGACATGGACATACCCATCCACTGCTTTCTATGTGGAAGGAGCTTCACAGAAGAGAAAGCATTCTGAGTCAGAGTCCATCTTCTAAACATTTAGAAAGGAGAATAATTATCATACTCCCACCCTTCCAACACATATAATTCACCACCTGGGCAACAAATTCCTGGAGACATGTTTGCAGCTCCATGGGAAGGAGGAGCTAATGACAGCAGCCAAAGCAAGTTGCTAGTGTGCTTCCTTGCAGAAAGTAGAAGAGTATGTATCTCATTGGATATGACAGAGCAGAAGTGTTGATTTCAGAGTCTAGACTTGGCTAACAGTTATTCATAAATGATCACCCCTATTTGTTCTTATTCTTTCCCTCCCTCACTCCTCACCAACATCTACCATGGAAAGGATGGACCGTAATGTGAATGCAAGCTACCCATCAGTCATGGACATCTAGAACAATGGAAATGTCTTATAAATTGTAAAGTGATACCAAAATATCAGCACAATCATTAAATTCACAAAAGGGGCAGGAAAACAAGGAAGAATTCTTGCTTTGCAGAAGGGAGACATAACTACTCAGAACCTTAGAGTTGGTAGTTGTTCCCTCCCAGATAATAGAGCACAGGGATGAAGGTGCAACATAATTGATTTAATTTAAAAAATAAAAATAAATTAAAACAAGCTCTATGTGCCATCATAGTAAGGTGAAGGTGGTCAGATTCCTGCTCCCTAGTTGTTACATCTTAGTCATTCTTCAATCTCTATGACAAGAAAACCTTATGATTCTATGTGGGAGAGTCTCCCCCTGCTGTGTATGGCCCTCTATCTTAACTAAAATTAGGATTCACTTGCGAAAATGTAGCACCTTTATCCGTTAGCAGTGAATTACCCTTAGGGTGAATGGAGAGTCTGATGGAGAAGGCTGACAGAGAGGTATTGTAGTTTCCAAGGATGCTCAAAGCAAATGCCATGAAATGGGTCAGGATAAACAATGGGAATTTATTTGCTCAGTTTTGAGGCCGGCAAAATGTCCAAATCAAATATCATCAAGGCGATGCTGTTTTCCCAAAGACGAGCTGCTGGCAATCCTTGGCTCCTCAGTCACATGAGAAGGCACGTGGCAGCATCTATTGGTCTCTCTCTTCTCTTCCAGGTTTCGCCTTCTTGTTTCATCTCTCTTTGTCTGAATTTCATTCTCTTATAAAGGCCTCTAGTAATAGGATTAAGACCCATCCTGACTGAGGTAGGTCACACCTTAACTGAAGTAGCCTCATCAAAATGTCCTACTTAGCATGGGTTCACACCCATAGGAACGGATTAGATTTAAGAACATGTTTTTCTGGGGTTCATACAACTTCAATCCACCACAAGGGATGCAGGTCTGGAAGGACCACACTGGAGTCAATGAGGCATCCTTCCATGAAGGAAGGCCAAGGTGAATAATGGAGAGATATGATCCTTGAACTTGGCCATTCTTCTTCTAGTCAGTGCAAGACATCTTTGTTCAAGGATAAGCTATGCAGGGATATAAAGGAATATGCACAGGTATGTCTGGGGCCTTACAAATGCAGCGTAAAATATCGGGAATTAAATGCACAGGAAGACATGGAGGATAAGACAATTGTGCACAAAATGAACTCTCCCTAAGGGATGTGAGCCTAGAAAAACTTGAAAAATGATATTTTACATTTTCACTGCTTTTCTTGTGAATGTGAGTAGACTATGAATGCCTGGGAAAATGAGAAAATTAGGTAAATGAGTGTTAGCAATTTTATATTTCCTTGGTCCTTTAAGCTCTTACTCTAGAATTTGTTTTTATATTAGTCAATGAACTTGCAAAATTCATTGTGTCAAATATTTTGGCATCCTTCTTAATTGGTTCTTTTCCAGCTTTACTTTTTGCACCTGACAAGGGTTCTGTAAACTTCCCATGGTAGAAATGGCCAGCTGCCCTGGAAATCTTTTCCCTCTAGTGAAGGAAGAGCTGTTGCCAGGAAGTGGCTATCCTACTGAGGAACGTCATGAAACTGAGTTCTAGTTAATGATATATGGGCAGAACTGATGGTCACCACTTATAGGGTTGGGCCATATTAAAAAAAAACAAAACAAACAAACACCTCTACATTCCTCTACTCTCTTCCTTGCCTACTTGCTGGATTTTGCCCCCCAGAAACACCTCTGAAACCAGGTGTTCAGTCAGCCTGTATTCCTCTGTTCTCCACTCCAGCTGCATATTGGATCTTCTATGAGCAGGAGACAAATTTCTATTTAACATCATTTGGGACAGCATATAATGTGACTTTGTGTCATATAGAAGCTGGTAATTTCATGGTGCACAATGGAATTTACTTCTATTTCTTTTATTTTTGGAGTAATGAAAAGGAAATCTTCAGTATGAAAATCTTCTACCTGAGCCTCTGGTATTCATTTATCTTCTCTTGCCCCCAAAATTCAATCCAGCTCTTATGGCTCTGAAGAAGTAATGGAGAGTATCTGTATCTGCTAAGAAAGCTTTAAAGAGTGTCTTCTAATCACTTGTATGTATCTGGTCTCAGATTCCTTAACATGGGTAGGTCCCTCGTATCCTTTAAAAGCGATCCTAAGAAACTTGGCAGTCAGACCAGGTCAACAAAGAGCTACGGGTTCATCTTCAAGAAGACCCTGGGTACCTAAGGGTCAGTCATAGGTACACTACAATTATAATGGGATTTTAAAACAAACACACAAATGAGGCAAGGGGAATTTTTTGTATTATGTCTTTGCCCCTCTAAACTTCAGAGAAATGCAGAGCAAGGGGAAAAGTGGCTGGTGGCAAGGCAACCTGACACAACAAGAGACACAAGAAAAAAAAACAGAAAAACAAAGCATGGAGCAGAGGTTCCCAGTGCCTCCTAAGGAAGACGGCGAGCTGACGCAACAAGATGACACAACAAGAAACACCGTGAGGAAGAACATAATGAGAGACACAACAAAGCAGGGAGCAGAGGTGGTTCAAGTGATTAGGTACCTCCCTCCCACATTAGAGGTCCCGGGTTCGGCTCCCGGTGCCTCCAAAAGAAATAAGGAAGATAAACAGACACAGAAAGTGCAAAACAACAAGGGGGTGGGGAGAAATAAATAAAATAAATATTAAAAAAATAATGTGGCTGGTACTTGTTAGCTGTATACTTTCTTCTGAAGGTCTGGGTCTTAGTAACCTCAGGAACAGGCACAGTTAGAAAGAAAAAGGTTTTTTCCTAGGATCTATGGTCAAAAAAATAAAAATGAAACCCCACCAGCAAGTACTGCCAGCCATGGCCTGTTTCCTGATGATGAGTCTTGAGATGCTTTAACAGAAAATAACAAAGGCACTAACTTCCTACTGAGTCAATGACAATGTTCAAATAGAATAAACTTAAACTAAGGGACAGAGCAAATGCTCAAATCAAGAAGAAATTGTTTAAGCTATTGCTGTGGTTCTACTTTTGCGGGATAATTAAACTGATATAATGAAATGATGGGATTAAGAGACACAAATTGAGAGGTCATCTAATCCACCCGTTTTTCAAAGCCAATCCTGTGATCTGTGCTGGTCCAAGATTATGTTTTCAACATTAATGACCAAATGAAATAAAGGAAGAAAATGAGTGATTTCTTTAATAAAGTATTCAATATAAATTAGTGATCTTTTTTCTACAATTATGAACTTTATAATTTTGAAGTTAGAACGGCCTTTCTTTAAAAGAATGTTGTCATAATTTTTATTATTTATTTTGTTTTTTAGTACCTTTGACCAAAAAATAAAGTAACCCTTTATTTCTTTAATATTTGTTTTAAAAATTTTACAGGTTTCTGAAATTCTGGAAACCGTTCATCTAACTCATTCCCTGCATTCAGAAAGGCTTATAATTCAAACTCTAAACATCAAAGCCGACATATTTTTCCAGAAAAGGACATTTTATAACATCCCTGGGTAATACTTATCTTTGCTAAAGAAATTTTGCCATGAGAAATGCTTTCCTATCTCTCACATTAATCTTTCAAAAGAGATTAAATTACTTTATATAATTTTTTTCCTGCCCAGTATCACAGAGATTTAGTGTTAGATAGGAGGCTTAAAACCATGCAGTTGAACTGCTTTTTCTTTCCGTGCAGAGATGGAGAGATGGAGAAATGGAGGCACAGAACAGTGAAGTAATTGAATCTGAATTATATGACTGGGTAATTGTAGAAATATATCCTTTTAATGTTCACCTACAATCTTCCCTATCTACTCTCTGGGCTCCTGAATTAAACAGCACATCACTAGCCAGGTGAAACCTTTTCAAATTTTGGCAAGCCTTGGTTTAATGCATTTTACCTAGATCCTGTATTATAAAAGTAATAAGGCTCAACAGAATTGTCATTTAAACATTGAATAATTTGTATGTTCATATACATATCTAATGTAAAGACAGCTTTCCTATGGGAAATGCTTGCCAACAGAGGGACTGTCATGCCATTGGAAGGTGTTCCAATTGAGATCATTGGGCTTCCTTCACGTATAGAGAAAGGAGGAGAGTCAACCTGATGTAATGTAAGCTTTAAATAGCTTACATTTTGGAAAACAGCGATATCTATTTACAACTGATACACAAATTAGAGCAAGATATGGAGAAAAAGAAAGATCCCTGTGTACAATTATTTAAATAAAATTGAACTCTTTCACATTCTGCATTATGATGTAGTTCTAATTTTTTACAAGAAAATGAGTTCCTCTAAAATATCATCCAACTCAAATTTGTGTTCCTGGAGGATTTGAGTCTATAGAAATTAAAAATAGGCATCAATACCCAAGATTTCCAGAACCTAATATCCTTACAGCTCTCTATATAAACACAGTACTGTTGTTGTTTTTTTTTTTTTTTGAAATATTAACTATACAGAGTACAAGCTTATAAATTAGAGAGGGGACATAAGGAGAAAATATGAAACAGGAGAGACAAGAGTGGCACAGAAGTCGGGTGAGAAATTGCTCCTGAAATGTTGGCCTTGTTACTTCTCCATCTCCCAGAAATCAGAGGGCAAGCTATTCCTCAGCTGGTCAGTCGTGAGGCAGTGAGTAGACTGGAGAGGAATAGAGCACACCTGAGTGGGTGACAAACCTGTGCTTTGCCTCCTTTGAAAATTGGTGCATGGGGCTTCTGGTAAAATCACCATGTGACACCCCTGACAGTTATAAAGCTTGCCTCAGTGGAGGATCCCATTACTAGGAAATAGGTATTATACAAATGAAAAATGTTATCATGCTATAATGTGTGTGTATATGTATATAAATATGAAACCAACATATATTTTGCTGCTGTAATTCACCTCTATAACCACATATTTAACAGAATAAAACTTTGTTCTCTTTCACCATCTTGTTATACACTCCCACTTAGGAATGGTGGGGATCATTTATAACCCTGACCTGTCCACCCCTGACTAGTTATTTCTACTTCCTAGCAACAAAGGCACCAGCTCTGCTCTGCATGTTTCCCTCGCAGAGCACCCTTCCTCTGGGTACTCCCTGCCATAAGCAGAGCTTCTTGATAGATGAAATTGAGTTCATTTCTTCTTGCCTGACCCTCTAAGTTCAAAACTCCTAGTCTTGTCTGTAACTACTCACCTTTCCAACCCAATTCCTTACCAGAGTCAAGATTTTTCTCTTTTCCTCAATAATCTCCATTTTTCTGCTTACACTGTTATGTTCTTAAGGAGACTCAAGACTTATCTTTTGTTTTGCCATTTTAAATCTGTGTATTAAGCAAGAGTATGCCATTTGGACAAATAAGTATGTGCATGTTATTATTCTAGATGAAATTTTGTTCACAGTTGGATTTATAATTGATATGCCTTTCTCCATAAAATCTTAGCTAAGATTTAGATGGGAGCTGAATGCAACTGAAATTATGTGGAAACTGAAATAATGATCTACAGCTTCAGTACTGTGTATTTCTTTTTGGTGCTGAAAATTTCTGCTCTCAGCTGATTAATTTACTAACCAAGGTAAAAATAGTGGGTGATTTTGTTTTGTTTGGGTTTAGCAGATTTTCATTTTTCTTTTATTTTTGTGGACAAGTACATTTCAACATAGGAAGGGTTAGCATGGATTCAATTCCTAGTTCAATTCCCACATTTAATAAATAACTGATTCTGGGAAGTTTGGAAGATGTGTTTTTCATAGTGACATTCATTATATTTAAGGGGAAAATTATACCCATTGCCAAAATTAACCTATAAGGAAGAAAACATTTTTCAGACACACATACCATCATTACTTAACATGAAGACTTCAGCATCTGTTAAAATATGTTCATGTTTCTGTTTTAAAATTGACTGCTTTTTAAATTGGAAGCCATTACTTCATGGAGTTGGCATCACTGGACTAGTCAGTGAAATGTGGCAGGGAACTGTAGTCAGGGCATTTGTGACTATGTTTCAAGCCATGCTTACCAGTGAATGGGCTGTGTGAATTCTTAAGAGAAGTATGTATGCATTCATGCCTCATCCTACACTAGCCAGCTTTACTTGTGGATGAAGGTGGCTGGCTACCAAGTATAATGTGACAGGCTCCACAAAAACCCTTTGCCAAAATATTCTCTTCTCTATGCTTCCTACTGTACTGAAAAGACTGTCAGAGTACCAGCCTGTAGGATAAGGCAGTTTAGCCTAGTGGTGAAAAGCATGAATTCTGGAGCCATATCACATACCTACTGTGTGACTTTAGCCATCTCCCTAACTTCTCTGCGCTTCAATTTCCTCATCTCCGTAATGAAAATAAAGCATCTGATCATCGTTGTGGGGCTGTTAGGCATAACATATAGAACAACGCCTCTCAGCTAGTGCTGGCTTTTATAGCTGTTATTATTGAAGATTCTTCTGGAGATAGAAATCACCGAGCTAAAATCAGAAATTAATAACTGTACTGATGTCAGTAGGATGTTTGGTGAGTAGAGAAACATCAAAGGAAAAAGAGAGCACCAAAGATAAAATGCTTTCTTTGGAGTTCCATAGTTTTAATGTTCTAACAGTCCAAAACTCTATAGTTCTAAATGCCATATCCTCTGACAAGTAGAGATATGCTTGCATTTTTACAACCAAGCAAAATTATTCTGAGAAATGCTGGCCTCTTGCAAATTATTGGGCATACAAAACAACATGCCTTCTTAGGGAGCAATTTGGGTCTCTGTGTTCATGACTTTTACATTTGAGTTAGCCCTGCCTTGTCAGCAGGATCCAAGGTGGCGCTAACCTTATAGACCATTCCAGTTTCTTATGAGCTAGCCTCAGACCACATTCCAGGGTCATCTCTGGGGCTACAGCAGAATATTAAGGTTTTCTGATGGTGAGTTTTCAGGTGTGTGAATGGCAGAAATTCTCAATTAGGACAATCCTTAAGAACAAACAGTATATGTGATGCCTGTGTGATATAACTTCAGATATTCAGAGAACATCATGCCACCCCAAACCAGAATTATAGAATTAAATGTGAGCAATGAAAACAATGCTAAATGTGCACTACTCCAATGGGCTTTATCCATATTGCTTGGCATGTAGTAGTTGCTCAATAAACATCCACTAAATGAATAAATGAATGAATGAAAAAAAAATGGTCTGGTTTCTGATGTGAGCCATAACTTCCTCTGTTAAAAACAGTAAAGACATTTACTACCCAGTGCAAGAATCATAACCTCTTTTTTTGGGCCATGAATCTCTTCAGCAGTCTGATAAAGCCTAAGAAGTTATACTCAGAATAAAGTGCTGTTTTATTGAGATACAATTGCAGCATGCTAAACTTCACATATTAATATTTAAATATTTAAAGTGTACAATATTATCTGTTTTTTACATATGTAAACACCCATGAAGCCACCACCACAGTCATTATATAAAAACAATTCATCACTTCTAAAAGATCCTTCATGCCCCTTGTATTATAGTCTTCCCTCCACCCCCATTCCCAGGCAATCACTCATCTTCTTTCTGCCACTAGATTGTTTTACAGTTTCTAAAATTTTATATGATGGATTTACACAGTATATGCTCTTTTTGTCTGTCTTCTTTCATGCAGCAAAATTATTTCAAGATTCGTTCATGTTTTTGTGCATGACATTTTTCACTTCTTTTTGTTCAGTAATATTCTATTATATTTACACCACAATGTGTTTTTCCATTCACAACATCTGAGTTGTTTACAGTTTTTGACTATTACAAATAAAGCTGCTAGGAAATTTGTGTAGGAGTCTTAATTGGGCCTTTCTTTTTATTTCTTTTGGAGAAACATCCATGGAGGTAATGCCTGGGCCACATGGTAGGTATGTTTAACTTTTTAAGAAACTACCAAACTCTTTTACAAAGTGTTAAAATACTTTATATTCCTACCAGCAGTCTTAAGAGAATAAGCAGCTCTACAGGCTCAACAAACCATGGAATGGTGAGTTTTTAAGACTATTCTTATGGATACATAGTGGCAACTCTGTATTTTTAATTGCACTTTTCTGATAACTAAAAATACTGGCCTTTTTTTTTTTTCGTGTGTTAATTGGTCATCTGAATATTTTTTGTGTGTGAAGAGCATGTTCAAATCTTTTGTACATTTTTCCTTTGAGGTATTTATCTTCTAGTTATTGAGCTGTAAGTGTTCTTTATTTGTTTTGGAAACAGATTCTTTGTTTGATGTAAGTGCTGTTAGTGTTTCCTTCCAACATGGATGTGTCTATTCATTTTCTCTATGATAGCCTTCAAAGAACAAAAGGTTTTATTTTTTATGAGTTTTAATTAATCAAATGTTTCATTTAATTTTTGAGCTTCTTGCATCCTAAGAAATCACTGCCTATCCCAAAGTTGTAAATATTTTCTCCGATATTTCTTCTAGAAGTTTTACAGTTTAGCATTAAGTCAAAGATCCATTTTGAGTTAATTTTTGTATGTGGTATGAAATAAGGATCAATGTCCAATTTTTTCCAAATACATAACCAATTGGTCTAGCACCATTCATAGAAAACATTTTCATTTCCTATTCAACTGGCTTGGCACCTTTGCCAAAAACCAACTGAATATTTATATATACTCTCTAATTCTATTCAATTGATCTATATGCCTATCTTTTAACCAATGCCAATTTGTCTAGATTACTGAAACTTTAGAGTAAGTCTTGAAATCCCTTTGTCCTTCTTAAAAATTATTATTCTCATTCATTTGCATTTCCATATATATTACAGAAACAGCTTATCAATTTCCACAAAAAATTATTGGAAATTTTATTAGGATTGCACTGAATCTGTAAATCAATTTGTGGAGAACTGCCATCTTAGTAATATTCAGTCTTTCAATCCATGAACATTGAATATCTTTCCATTTATTTAGGCCTTCTTTAATTACACATCATTTAAGAAAAAACTTTTTAGTGTAGAGTTTTTAGAGATCTTTTGTTAGATTTTTTACTAGATAGTTTATGTTTTGGACACTACGGTAAAAAGGATTTTCAAAGTTGCTTTTCCAATTGTTCGCTGCTAGTATATAAGAATGCAATTGCTTAGACAGTTGTAAAAATTCTTCTATGACTATTTATTTGTCTCTTCTCTTTAATTCTGTCAATTCTCACTTCATGTTTTTTAGGGTTCTCCCATCCATCAGGTACACACATTTATAATTGTTATGTCCATTTCTTCATTATGAAAAATTCTTCTATATCTGTAGTAGTATTCTTTGCCTTGAAGTCAAGTGTATCTGATGTTAAAATAGCCTTCTAATTTTTACTGTTTGCATGGTATACCTTTTTCCATCCAGTCACTATCAACCCATCCATGTTTTTATATTTAAATAATATTTCTGATAGGAAACATAATAAAGTCTTGTTCTGTCAATCACTTCCTTTTAATTGGTGTTTTTAGACTACTAATATTTACTGTAATTACTGATATTGTTTCATTTAAGTCTACTATTTTATTATTTGTTTTCTGTTTGTCACTTCTGTATTTTATTCCTCTATTCTCATTTTATTGCTTCCTTTTGATTGTTTAATAACTTTTTTAGTATTCTACTTTAATTTAATATTATCTTTTTTATGTCTTTGTTTTTAGTGGTTGTTCTAGGTATTAAAATATACACACGTAAGCTTTTAAGTCTATGTCAGTTAATATTACTTATTTCATGTAACATGTAGGCCATTGTTACCTTTGTCACATATTACATTACATACCCCAGCCAAAAATTTTATTTTTTTCTACTTTCTACAAGCATATGTATTTTAAAGAACTTAAGAGGACAAAATATATTGTTATATTTACCCAGATATTTACCATTTCTAGTACTCTTCTTTATTCCTGAAGAAACATATTTCCTCTGGTATCATTTCCCTTCAGCCTGAAGAACTTCCTCAGGCATATTTATAGTTCAGCCCTCTGGTGGAAAATTCTTAGTTTCTCTACATATGAGAAATAGCTTTATTTCACCTTCATTTCTGAAGGATATTTTCACTACATATAGAAATCTGATTTGACTTTTTTTTCTTCTGGCACTATGAAGACATTGCAGTCTTCTGATTCCCATGTTCAGTTCTTAAAGTCTTTGCTGTGGTTTGGGCCTGGCCCCTGCATACATAAAGGAGAAGACAGCCTAAGAATTTTATGAGCCCTTTTTCCAGATCTCTTCTTCCAAGATTTACTCCCACACTCCCCAGTCCACAGGTGCTCCTTCTCCTGGCTCCACTGGCCAGAAAAGGAAGATTATCTCACCTGCATCACCTTGACTGCACCACTCTAACACCTGGGCCTTCTCTCAGGGCAAAGCTGCATGCAAGGAGGGGGAAAAATAGAAACTCAACCCCACAAGAGTTGCTTCTGCAAGATTTGACTCCCCTCAAAAACCTACCTTTATAATTTTTTTTTTCTAAGCAGAAGTTTTAGCTGTAATCAACAAGATAAATGAGCTGTATTGAACTTATGCTTCACCAGGTTTTCAAATGCTAAAAAAAAAAAAAAAAATAGGATTACAAAGAAAATCAATTATATAATATATCTATCTGGTTATGCATGGTATCTTACTACCCCCATTAAGCTATGACATTATAGAATGTTAGAATTGAAAGGGTCCTTCAAAGTCACTCAGTCCATTCCCATTATTGTTCAAATGAAAGACTGGAGCCAATAAAAATGAAGTGACATTTTCAAAATCCTAGAAGTGATTAATGGCAGAATTCATATTTTAGCCCTGATATCCTAAACCCTAATCCAATTCTATTTCTCAATATCAGATTTAGAGAGTCATTACTTTCCACTAAGGCATTGTATCTTTGGGATTCATCATAGATAGGTTCTCACATTTATTTATATGACCACAATCCTTATTAATTGCACACATCTGAAAATGAGTTAGTTTATTCCAGACATATTTTTGGAATTTTTTCATTTAATACACAATTAATGCTCTGAACTATGTGTTATTACTAGCCCCATTTTGCAGATGGGCTAACAGTTAAGAAGTCAAAAGATATTCAGTATCTCCTCTTAGGTTTCAAAGCAAGTAAATTGGCCAGATTTGACTCAAAAGCTTATAAATTTGTCAGTTTTGACTCCAAAGCTTTTAGCCCTAACTCTATGAAATGGTGTTGCATGAGCTGATAAATAATTTTGTTTTATTTTAAAAATTTATTTATAGGAAAATTATTATAAATCTAATAAAAATAAGGTTTCCTTTAGTTTTATATATATCAAATTTCTTTAAAGGAGTAACATTATATGTAATACATCCTGGAAAATCTGGACTGTGATATATACACAGGCACCCAAAAAATACTTGAAGAAATGAGTGATACCATCATCTTCAGGATCATCATCATCATCATCATCATCATCATGGCTAACATTTATGAAACATTATGTGTCATTCAGTGTTCTAAACTCTTCATGTGCATTTTCTTTTTTAATTTTCACAATGAGCCTCTGTCTTATTTAACAGATGTGGAAATTGAGGCACAAAGAATTTAAGTAACTTTTTCGAGTTCATTAAGTTAGTGGTGGAGCTGGGGCAAAAATGCAGGCAGCTCTACAAACAATGCTTTTAACCACTATAAAAAGAAGAGCATATGTCAGTACTTCTTCAGTGAAGAAATATCCCTAAATATGGATTTCATTTAGTAACATCATTAGGCACCATTTGACATTTGTTATCACTTCATTATTTAGTTTTGCAATTTCAACACTCCCACCCCCTTCCATCTTAGCTACCATTCCAAAAACAGGGACAGCGTGTAAGGATTATATCCTAGTTTCTGGCCCTCTTCACTTAATCATGACTATTTTACTCTTTTATTAAAACAAAAAATAAGTGGAAACAGAACTACTTAGAAAAAACAATTTAAAGGAACATTTAACAAGTGTTTTTAAAGACAGTTTAGAAGAAACACTTTCCAAAGACAAAATAAACATGGTACAATACTTAGAAATTTGGGATTGGTTAATACAGTACAATAGAATTCCCCATTTCCTTTACCAGTTTTTTTTTACCCCAAATCTCTCCCTAATGGCCAGCATGAAGCCAAACTCGGATTCAAAACTTTTCTCATAATAGTGGCATTCTCTGCATTTCAGAAATAACTGGCTCATATCTTCCACATTGGTCTTTTAAATTGTCTTATTCTAGGAAATTCTAACCCCTCCTTTAAACAGATCAAAAAACACCAAATGAAAAAACAAAGGCTTGCGTTCTGAAAACGTACATGCTTATTTTAAGATTAAAATAAAATATTTTACAAGTTAAATTAATATTTGCTAATTTACAAGTGATGACTAAGGTTTGGGATCCATGTGACTCTCTTGTTAACTTGCTCAGGAACATACGTGTGAGTTAGAGATGGGATGTATTTTCAACGAACCCCTCCAGGTTTCTGAAACCATTTCAGCTCAGCTCTACCTTCCCTCATTAAACTCATGTTGAGCTTGTGGGTGCTTAGACTTGAAGGCAGCACATCCTGACAAGGTTGTGACCCTGTGTGGTGGGCTTTGTGAGACAATAAAGAGGGTAAGCCCCCAGCTGTGCACATGTCCACTTGTGAGCCTCAAAAGAAGGGTCACTGATGAGTGAGAAAGACTTAATTTTGTGTAGGTTA
>JAQZBX010023945.1:0-30490 GCA_029593785.1 Cabassous unicinctus
GCTTCCTGGACATGTGCGTCTGTTTCCCTCAATAAATTTGGGAAATTTTCAGCCATTATTTCCTGTAACACACCATCTGTCCCCTTTCCCTTCTCTTCTCCCCCTGGGATGCCTATAATGCATATGTTTGTGTTTTTCATATTGTCTTTCAAATCCCTAAGTCCCTGCTGGATTTTTTCCTATCTTTTTATCAATCTCTTCTACTGTCTGTTTGATTTCAGATGTCCTGTCTTCCACATCATTGATTATTTCCTCTGCCTGCTCAAATCTGCTGTCATGTGCTTCCAGAAATTTTTGATTTCCTGTATTATGCCATTCATCACCATCATATGCGTTATCATTTTATGCATTTTTAGGATTTCTTCAGTATGTTCCCCCAGTGGATTCTTAATATCCTTAATCTCTCCCTTCATTTCATTAATTTGATTCATGATATTTGTTTGAACTTCTTTGATTAGTTGTTCCATGTTCTGCATCTCCTCCTGGTTTTTATTTTGTTCATTCAATTAGGCCACCTGATGATTTCCCTTTGGCTTCTTTATCTTTCCAGTGTCCTCCTAGATGACTCAGAACTCTTTCTTGTTCTCTATATATCCAAAACAGATGGCAGGGAGGAAAATATCTGCTTTCCTGTAAGTTAGATGTAATTGTCCAGGAGTTTTATCCTCACTTAATATTTCAGCAGTGGGGAAGGGGAGACCATTTTCATCATGGTATTGTGCCACTGTCCTTAACTGATATAAATGTGGCTTTATATCCTGCTCACCATCAGGAATTGTTCCATCTTCTTAAACATCACCCTTAAGTAGGATAAAACTGTATCTGAATACTTTATGGCATTCACTAACACCAGAATCAGCTTAGGAAGATTCCTTATGAGTACATATTTGCATAATGGTTGTTCAGCCACAGTTAGCCAAAATTCACAAGCTTCTAAATCCACATTTTCATCTTGATCTTGGGTCCTCTGTAGCATATATTTTGCCTGTGAGGAAGCAGGTGATCCATGTAAACTTGCAACAACATCACAGGAGCTCAGCACACATCTTTCCATACCTCTGGTTCATCATCACCAGCCAATGAAAAGCGATTCTCAATAACAGAATCAATGTGCAACATCAGAACTTGGGTCTTACTGATAATAAACTGGTTGACACATGCAACAGCATGAGACCTTATTTTTGGGCTACTGTGCTTGAAGAAATGTAAAAGCTTGGGAACCATGATGTTGAGAGGATGATCTAAAGCAGCACTATCTAAAATCTCAGCAGAATCTTCATCTATATTCTGAAGGGCAACAAATGCTCTCTCACAAGTGTTGTAATCTTCAGAATCCAATAGGCTACAGAGTTTTGGCAAGAGGTCAGTCCAATTCTGTAATTTTCCTTTGGAGGCTATGATTGTAATCAAAATATCTACAGTTGCTATAATGAGAGGAGTCACCAATTTTATTCAAATAGTCACTTTTAATAAAGTCTGCTACACCATTTAGAAAATTTTGAAAATGTGCTTTCATATTATTCGATAAAATGAGACCATTCAATGATCTTGCAGGTTCATCTTCTGATAGTAATTTTGTATGAACAAAAATTAGATATTTGTTAATATCTGGATATTGATTGAGTTGGTTCAGTTTCTAGAATTGTTGCACAGTTCTCTGGATGTTGTTGTCTGGGGACTGGCACTCCAGCAGTTGCAGGATTTAATGAAGCCCTTGCTTATCAGGTTTCCAAACACACTCCAATTTGGTTTGCCAGTCTCACAAATTTTTCTATTTTGCTTGTGTTATGGCAGAAATAGCCTTGAATTCCAGGAGTGTAAAAGCAAACAAATGAAAAGAAAAAGAAAAAAATCAGTACTCCTAGCAATTCCATATTGACCTTGTGCCAGGTGTACTTAGTCAGCTTTGCACTGAACCTAGAGAACACCACAAAGTCAAAATATACTGTGTCCTCAGGTATTTTATGAATATGTGCCTTTCTCTAGACATATGTGTGGCTTTCAAAATTTACTCAATACATGTAATCATTGATTAACAATTTTCACAAAGAAATTCTCCTTAGTATATCCTCAGGGTCCAAGGTAATCTATGGTATGTCTAAACCATAATATTTTGCTCTACAAAACCTTGTTTGATTTTTCCCTTAGTGTTCTTGTAATCATGCCTACCACTTGTAATTCCATAATGAGTTCTAGGATGGGGAAGACAGAGGTGAGCTTCTTGGGTCTGTTCTTCAGATAGCCAACACAAGGACTGTAATAGACATACATACACTCTGATTTAAAAGAAGGTAAGCTCTGCTCCTTCCAGAACCAAAGACCCACGTTGGAAGCCCTGACCTACATGTCACAGACTGTGGTGTTGAGCTGGAGAGAGTGTGGAGGCAAGGTTGGTAAAACTGTTACAATGCATTTTAATCCTTTATAAGTTTCAATTTCTCTTGTTTCAGCATTCTTTTGGTTGGTGTAAACATTTTACTGTTTTCCAGAATTCTGAGAAATTTGTTTCTGACAGTTTCAGCTTGTTTCTCAAAGTTAATGTAGGAGAAGAGAATTTTGGAGCTTCCTTCATCATCTTTCTTTCCTCAGTCCAAAACTGTTGACTTTTTATGAATTTCCCACATTAAGTGTTAGTAAATCCTACATACTCAATTCAAACAAGAACCTGCATCATCTGTCATTCATATATATATATATATATATATATATATATATATGTTCGTTTCTCTTCGAAGTAGCCTTCCTCATGACAAGGAGTGCCACTTATGTCAGCAGAACCTGCAGAACTAGTCAGTGCCTATTCAGAGGAAGTCTGCTAGAGCATGCCTCCTTACTCTAGCTTGCTCCTCCTCTCTCGCAGAGCCCAAGTTCTGTGGAGGCTGAAAATCTCACAAGAATTAATCTAGAAAATCATAGAAAATTGCTTCATTGACAAAAAGACATGATATATTTCTCAGCTTTTGTGTTGACTCCTCCATGCAATCACCATCAACTCACCTTGGGTTCAGGCCTAAGAACATCCCTGGCCAGAAGATATCCATGGTCAGTGCCTAAAACCCAGCAGCATCATGGCTGGGCTGATGGCTTGATGCACCAAAAAGCGTGGGGAGATGTGTGATATCTGCCCACCAAAGCCTCCTCTTGTTTTTGGGAGAACCACCAGCAGTGCCAGGAGGCAAGAAATCTGGAGTATTGACTAACATCAACCCAGACAATCAGAATGGACAATGGAAGAAACAGAAGCAGGGTCCTGGAGACTTCCATTTATGGACAGTCACAACCTTTTGGTGCCTGTATCAGGGAAGTATGTATGGTAATGGTGTCACATGGCCAGTGAGTTTAAGCAGCCTCTGTAATATCAGTAGTGCTTCACAATCTATTGTGGACATTTTCTACATTTTAACAACTATTGTGCCTGTATTACAGCATACAAGCTGAGTATAAACTTTACCCCAGGAAAATCACAACTACTCAATGCAAGTGAATGAAGTGGAAAGAAAAGACTAAAGTATACTTTAAGGGTGAAGATTAAACATGCTGAAGAAGGCATGAGTGTAGTAAAAAATGTGGAAAGATAAACTAAGGCTTCATATAAAATTCATAGTAACAACTCATTTTATGGATTAGAGGCCATTAAAATAGGACCTATACGAAAAATAAAACCAAAGAATGAAAAGAGAATTTACTTAATTTACTTATAATTGTATATTATTTTGAGGCTTATTTTTCCCATACTTTTTATACAGGCTTAGTTTTCTTGTTCCAGTGTCATTAAAGACTCTCTGTTCTCTCTGATGGTGACATATCTCAGGAAGTAGGAACCTGTTGTCTAACAAAAAAAAGAATTCCTCTTAATGGTGTTTTGTAGTAGTATGGAATAATCAGATTTGATTTAATTCACATCACTAGATTTCCTTAGAAATTAAATGCAATAGTTGCAAAGGGAATCAAGAGATTTGAAATTAATATTTATATATTTAGTGCAAGACTTTAAATAGCTAAATAAAATAAAAAACTGAATCATAAGCTTGTTGAAACTGAATCTGTTAAAAATTTAGGTAACACTACAAACCTTGCAACTATTATTAAATGTTATGGATTTTTTCCCATGTTTCTTAGAATTGTCCTGTACTTTACATGCAAATGACATTCATGAGACATTTTTGGCACAGCTTGTATAGTCAGATTTATTTCCCTCTGATGTGAAAACATTGTTATGAGCTAATAAAAAAGACATTTCATAAAATGTACTTTGTAGAAATTTAGAACTGGTGAATGAAGAATTTGAAACAGTCCAGCCTCATTGTCATCATACTTAAATTATCCTTGGGCTTTATGTGTTCCAATGGACACTTAATTTAAAACATTTGAAAGTATATTTTGTTTTTCTAAATGATCTAAATGAATCACTAGCACATGTTTTCTTCTTATGGAATACATAAAGATTATTCTTACATGACTGTAATTCCAGTTCCAGTCATGTAGGCAACTTGCATTCAGAGCATAGAGACATCCCTCCTTCCCTCCACCTGGCCTAGTTATAACACTAAACAGGAACTCTTCATGATATTGAGGGAAAATATAAATAAGGCCTAATGGCTGGAATAATGATGTAAGGCTTTGGAATCTTGAAAGACTTTTTGTTGATGAAGCTTTTGAACAATAATCATGGGACTCATTAAGCTAACTAGACAACTAAAAGCTACCATAGAGCTCATGCTCAGATATGTGCCTTCTGATTATCAGCCTAAATTAATCATCATGGGGCTAGTGGGTAACACCCAGAAATCAGACATCTGATGAAAGCAAGGATCTTTGAGAAGGTGAGACTCCAAGAATTCAGTGCAATTCTAGGACTGAAAGAATCAGATGTCCCAAAGCATTTATAAGAGGGATGTTCCAAGAAAAAAGGAAAGAGGAGCAGAGTATATTTGAGTAATTGTAAGGCTAGAAATAGAACCAATTTGGCTTATTGTTTGAACAGAAAGACCTCCTAATAGTTGAATTAGGTAATGTTTTTTATCTGATGTCAGCCAATTATATTAAAAACAATCTAACAGAGAAAGGAAAAAAATCCTTCTTTTAAAAAAATAGGAGCTCCCTACAGAATTTGTCCTATGAACAATCTTGTTTAAATTATTCATTAATTGAACTTGATATATATTATTTCTTGAAGCATCAAATTTGATATATAATGCCCAATAATTTTGCCTTGATTCTTCTCTTCGTGCCATTTTGCTCATCCCATATTACAAATTTGTAGGTAGAAGAAACTCTTTAGTAAGCATTTAATTTTATTGATTACACAAAATCAAGGTTTTTCACATAATTCCCATTCATCTGTCCAATAAAAACAAACAAAACAAAACAAAACAAAAAATTATATAGCAATAAATCTGAGTCATTGGTACTTTCAAGGCTTTTACACCAAACAGATTGACATACCACAATAGAAATTCATAGATGAGAAATAAAAGAGGACTTTAAAATGATAAAAATTAAAGGTTATAAGAGGCACAACATGCAGAACAGATGAGGAAATTATTTTTTAGACAAAAGAATAATAATTGGAACAATTAATGAGGATAAAGTTAATTTCTTCAAAAGATAAGAAGCCAGAATATGGAATCATAAATTTGGTTTAAAAGTCCCAAACATAGTATGAGCACTGGTTCCCCAGGAAGATTGACTCAGTAAAGCTAATCATCATTGTGTTTTATGTGTTCAAGGTGCAAACATCAAAGAAGAATCATTAGCTCTGGTTCAAGGTGGGAATCTCAAGGAAGAATTATCAGCTCTGGAGCAGTAAGTAACTCTAAAGAACATATTTTTGTGAGATGCTCAGGAATTCTACTATTCTTTCATCACAGAGTTTTTTCAAATCTTTGTTTTGGGCACAAACATTTGAATTCCCATCAGCCATAAGCTCATAGTTTATTCTGGGGGAGCTGTCTTTGTGTCAGGTGACCTGGTATATTATCTTTGAGGTGATAGAAATTTTGCCTTTTTCAGAATTGTTTTCAAGTGACATTATACAAATTAAGGGTAGTCACATAGGACATATCAAAAAACCCACTCAAGAATATATAACAAAATCTTAAATGTAGTTTAAATTTATCAGCTACAGTATTCAGACAGAAGTAATTAAAAGGAACCATGAAAATAGGATGTCTCAAAATGCACTACCATCAGATATGTGATAATATACTATGGAATCTATATATATATTTTTTCATACATATGCACACTCACACACATACACACAACCACAAATAGAAAGAGATGGATAGATGAGCAAGAGAAAGAGAGAGAAAGAGAGAGAGAGAGAGAGAGAGAGAGAGAGAGAGAGAGAGAAAGGTTCTGAAAATAACCTCAAAATACAACATTGAACTATGAAATGGATAAGCCATAACTTAATGTTTTGCATTTTAAATATGTGCATGTTTTAAGTCATGATTTTGTAAAGTTTTTCAGTGTGTCCACTTATAATTTGCAGCACTTTAAAATAAGTAAACTTATTTTTCATATAGCACTTACCACATCGAGTAATGTAAGACTCTTAATAAGCCCATTTATCATGACAAAGTGAGAATCCAGGCTATTAAGCACATTTCTAGAAACTAGAAAAATATACATTTCTATTCAATTATCTAAGGCATTTACAAGGTTCTCTAGAGATATAAATATAAGGATATATGCCAATAAAACAAGTTGCATGTATAAATGGGAGCATGGCACTTCTCTTAAGGAGACAGCAAGTGTGATGTTTAGGCACATGGCCTCAGAATCAGACAGCTGGCTTCAAGATTTGTCATTGCCTAGACTAGTAACCTTAAGCTCAATCTACCTCAATTTCCTCATCTATGAAAGGCAAGTGATGTATTATCTAACTCATCAAGTTGGTGAGAAGTGAACACTGCCTCTCTGTCTCTGCTATGTATATATATATCCATATATGTAGTATGAATGGTAGTATTGCTAACATATTTTGAATTATTCTCATTTATATCTTAAATATTAGGCATTTTGTTTAAACTTTCTAAACCTAACTTTCCTTATTCAAACATTCTGGTGATAAACTCATTACAAAATGGTGCGATAGTAACATGAAGAGATAATTTGAATAAAATATGAATATTCATAATTTATTTTTTCAATATTCTGTTTTCAGAATAATTCCAACTATTTTACTGCATTGTACTATTTGCTAGTATCTTTTATAATTTTACTGAGAGAATTTGTTCATTCTAATTGGTATCAGCAAGATTATTGTCAAACCAGAAAACAAGTCATGAGGAGATATTGAAAGATAATGTGGTGAATCTATCCACCTTGAGCTCACACTAATAGGATTTCAAAGGGTCTAGGGGTCTTTCTGATTATGTATGTTCTACTATTGGCATGGAACTTTGACAGAATTGGGTTCATTATTGCAGACTCCCAGCTGCATTCTCCCATCTATTTCCTGCTCTGAAACTTCTCTCTTCTGTGAGTATATTATTCTTCCACTCTTGCTCCCATACACTGAAGAATATTGTAGCAGAGAGTAAGTGGTCTCTTGCATTGGCTGTGCCTGTCAGTACTGACTCTTCTTTCTCTTCACTATTGTAGGCACATTCGTTTGGCTACCATGGTATAATACCATTTCATTACCATTTGTAAATCCCCTTTCTAATTGATGATCATACTTGACCATGTTGTGGCCCTTTGCTTGTGGCAATACATATCTCCATGACCATTAGCCTATTGTTTTCTGGTGGTAATGAAATAATTGACTTCTTCCATTACCTCTCACTTCTGTTATTCTTGTCCAGCTCAAACATTGCACTCAATCACATGGAACTTTTAGGTGTGTTGGGCTTCATTATTGTAGTCATATTCTTCATCAACTTTGTCTTCTATGCAGATTGTCACAGCCATTTTAAGGATCTACTTTATCAAGGGACAGCCAAAAACCTTCTCCACCTATTCATACCACCTTGTGGTGGTCATTTACTCTTTAGGACAGTGCTCTTCATGTATAAACAACCAAATACCAACTCAGTGGAGAAAAAGATAGTAGTGTCAGTATTTTTATACCCTGGGTATCCTCATGTTACAACATTTGGTCTATATTCTGATTAACAGAGACATTAAAGGCACTCTGAGGAGAATCACTCACAGCTATAGGCCTGAATTCTGATCTTTCATCTTGAGTTACAGCAGCACAGGAAAAACAAATTCTTGCACAAGTGGAAAGATAAAAATGTGCACATGTCTAGTGGAATATGTGAGTCAGGGTGGGATTTAACATAACAGTGATGTTGGCATGTATCCTAAACACTATTTTCTAAAGTGTATGAGAGCAAACAAGGTAACTTAACCAACATGGGTAAGTTAAAAGAAAGAAGTTGTGAGCAATTTTTGACTGTTTCAATAAACTTTCTAGTCCTTAGAGATCTCCACATTTGCCATATCCACTACCTCTTTTTTTTTTTTTTGCATTTACATTACATTTTATATATCTTTCCACATTTTCAGCTACCCCTGGTCCACCTCTTCATTATCCACTTTTTAAAATCCCACTATCTGCATTCATTTCTCTACATCTCCATTCAAGTCTCATACATGGATTAATTGAAGTTAGTATAGACTTGGTGGAGGAAAAATTGATTTAGGGTCAGAATATTCTTTGAATCATAGATTTGAAATAAATGATTTTTGTGATATTATGTTCTTATAGTGTAAAAATAACATATGAAAACTTAGTTTTCCCAGGTCCTGCAGTTTAAGGGAACTTTGACTATATTTAATCCTAAATCTAATATAGTCAAAATACTGGAAAAAAAACTAAAAGAAAAGGAAAGAAAAGAAAATTACAGGCTAGTGCCTTTCATAAACAAATATTCTAAACAAAAATTTATCAAATTGAATCAACAATATGTAAGAATGACAATATACCATGAACAAGTGGGGTGTACCCAAGGAGTGTAGGGGTGGTTTAATATTAAAAATCACACACACAATAAATGCAATTCCCCATAAAAAGAAACAAAAAAGAAATATCATGTGATCATCTCAGCAAGTACAGGAAAGTCCTCTGAAAAGATTGAATTTTCATTCTAACAAAATGTCCAGCATACTGGGAAGAGAAAGGATTTTCCTCAATCTGATAAAAGACATATATACATACATATTACCTATAGCTAGCATCATGTTTGATATTGAATATTTTTTCCCCAATGAAAAAGAAAAATACAAGGATTTCTACTCTATTCTTCTATTACTTCTATTTAAAATTTTACTATAAGTTCTAGCCAGTGCGAAAAGGCATGAAATATTGGCTGAAAAGGAAGAAATTTTAAAACAGAATAATTCATCAGATTGAAAAAGAGGGAATAATACTGTATTTGTAAGTTATATAATTGACTATTTATTTTATCTCACTCTTCTTCAACATTTATTCCTTTGCCTAAGAATCTGATTTAATGCACACATTTCCATTATTCTTGTGAACAAGTATTTAGAGGGGAGGAACATGGTAGGTGCCAGCATTTCACAACAAATAGGGTATGCATTCATATTTTTAAATTTTAGTTAGGAGATATCTAATGACTAACTCCCTACATTGTAGCATATAAAATGGTTTTTATAACAATGGATTAACACAAAACAAAATATAAAGTTTACTTCATGAAACTTTCAGTTGACAAGATGTTACTTAGTGGAAGGCAATTACAGCATTTATACTAATAAATCAAAAGCAGGTGATATAAATCAGAAATAATAAAATTTCAGGAAAATCATAAAAATTGGAGAACCTGGTTACTACTGTAATTAGAGATTAGTGTTTCTGTTTTCTGCTGACAAATAGAAGGAAAAATCAACATGATGCAGAAGTCACAAAATTTTAATGATTGTCTTACCAACCCTTTCTGAGATATTTTGATTGGCGATCCAGTGAGAAGTTGGAGAGCAGAACAATATTAAATGGACAACTAATATTTATGGGTGGATAATGTTATCTTCTCCATAAAGGAAATGCATATGAGCTGCTATGGTTAAGGCACTTGAAAATCCAATCCACAATATCTGAGCTCTAGTTGACTTAATATACCAGCCAGAGCCTTTAATCAAGTGATCAGCAGGAGCCATAGAAGTGATATTCAACAGAAGCAAACAGGCAGTCTTATGGTTTTAGAGACCAAAAATTCATTCTACCATGGGGAAAGAAAGCTGAATTTAGGAAATCTGACAATATGTATACAAACTTGTGATTAAAGGGATGATTACTCACTAAGTGCAATTATTTCTAGTAGGTCAGATTAAAAAGCATGACTGTGAAAATAAACTAATTAATTAAAATTAAAAATTAGATATTAGTTGCATTAATACTGTGGGCACAGCAATCTCCTTGACTCAATTATAAGAACAAATGTTCATTAGTTAAAATGTTATCTTGATTTTGATGAAATATCATTCTTTCTTGAATGAAAATGAGTATTATATATACAGGCAGAGTAACAGAAATACAAGGTCTAATTGGCAAATATGCAGGACAGCAATGATTCTTTATAACAAATACACAAGAACACCCAAAACCTTGTGACCTTGAGATTTGACATTACTGGATTCCACAATAGTATATTTTTCTACTCTAGATCTATTGAGAGGATGGAAAGGAGAAATCTAATGGTCATCTGTGATTCTGGAATTTTCCAATTCAGAGCAGTAATGATTCCTGCCCATGATCTTCCTCTGTATGGACTTGGTCACCTTATCAGGGAGCATGCACATCATCTTAGCCATCTTAGCAATTGGCTCACCTCCATTATCATATGTATTTCTTCCATAGAAACATGGCCTTTGTGGACATCTGTTTTTTTCCAACACAGTCCCTCAAATAATCATCAACACCTTGGCAGATATCAAGACAATTTCTTTTTCAGGCTGTGTTACCCAGCAATTCTTCATTTCTTTTTTGAATATGGACAGCCTCCTTCTCTGAGTGATGTCCTATGATAGGTATGTGATGATCCACCACCCTTCACATTACAACTCTATAATGAATCCTCTCTTCTGTGTCCAACTGCTGTCTGGACTATAGATTGTGACCTATATCCCTGCCCTCCTACACACTGTTCTAATGCCATGTTTCTCCTGTGCTTCCAATGTTGTCCATAATTTACTCTGTTCTCTCCACCCACTACTGCAACTCTCCTATTCAGATGTTTCCTTCAGTGTACTGACCATCTATACTGTAGGAGCTCTCTTCTATCTGCAACCTCCTATCGTACATGCTTTTCTTTTCCACCATTCTCAAGGTCATTTCTCCTCAGGGGAAACAGAGCCTTTACCGCCTATGGCAGCCTTCTGTCAGTGGTGGTATTGTGCTATGGCACAGCCACTGCTGTCTAACCCATCCTCTGCATACCCCTGAGAACAAAGCCCTTTGAAAATTAATGTATAATGTGGCTATTCATATGTTGAAACCTTTACAGACTATGGATGAGGATATGAATAGAAGACTCAATAAAGTGCTTTGCAAATGCACTCTTTATGTGAATTTTTTCACGTGGGCTTTGCCCATGGATGCATTTCACACCCTTCCCTAATGTTTTTTCATTACTTAAACTGGACCACCATGACTGAATTTAAAAATACTAGTCTGGTGATAGAATAAGTATATCCCTAGGGGAAAATACTAAAAGCAATATACCAAAAAAAAAAAATGTTAAAGATTCCTTTATGCTGGGAAGTGTGTTATACTTTTTATTGTTTGATCACATTTAACCTTTTGAATACATTGATGAGCTAAAATTATCAGACACATTTTTCACATATGAAAACGAATCTTAAGTAAGTTACATAGCATGCATAAGGTCTATAGCTTTTTAACATACTAAATTTTATTTTTAAAGAGGTTTTTGATTGCAGAATTGGTATATCAAAGTATCAGAGATTACCATATACATCTCTTTCCCTCCCACATCTTCCCCTATTAATAACATCTTACAATTGTGTGGTACATTTGTTACAATTGATGACTAAATATTGAAGCATTGCTACTAACCAAGGTCTATAGTTTACATTGTGGTTTACATTTAATTCCAATTCCCTAAAAATGACCTATGTTTCACATTTATTCCCTTCCCCTCCCCTCAGAACCTTTGGTAAGAATTATCTTTGTAACAATGTTGCATGTTCTTGGAAGCAATGAAATACTACAATTGAATAACTACTTTGCCCATGGATGCATTTCACCACCCCCCAATGTTTTTTCATTCCTTAACCTTGAGGATTTTTGGGTAGTGATGCTCACTCTGTCTCAGATGGAAAGGGGGCTTACATATTATGTGGCAGATGGAAGGTAACACTTTGCTTGCATTTTAAATTATTCTCCATTTTTGGGATGGCAGTTGTCCAACATCATTTTGTTAGTTGTCTTGGGTGAAGCCAATGATCTAGAGAATAAGTGTTGGCCACAACCCTTCTGAGATTCAGGGTTAAAAAGCACATAAACAAACAATAGAATTAAGTCTCTGAGCCATATATTTAATAGTTATAGTGCTAAAAAAATAAGCTCAAATACAAAGGGTAGAAAAGTTACATACAGGGAAATCATAAATGACTCAAACTCTGTTACATTAGGGAAATAGGTTGTCATATATTTCAAAGTGAGGCCCACCGACAGGGTGCTGATTTCTAGGGATTGTGTGCATCACCTATATAGTGTCCAGATGGCTCTAGAGCTCTCAGGAGCACCTTTATTTGTGGCTTTCTTCATGGTGGCAGTTACTGAGATCTGCCTGAGACATGCATAAGTATACCTCAGAAATGACATCCAGACTCATTTTGAAATCCCTTAGCTGTAAAAACTCTTCTGTATTTGATGACTCCCTCTTTTGGTCAAGGTCTTTTTCCAAATGCATGACTGTTTGGTGCTTGGAATTAATCCCTTGGTGCCAGGGATGTACAACTCTGGGAGTCATGTCCTAAGCCAGGGAAAAGTAGTGCATTTATTTGCTGAGTTTGGCTTTGAGAAAGGCCACATTTGAATAGCAAGGAGGTTTTCAGGAGGTAACTCTGATGCAATAGTTATTGTTAGCCTATTTCAATTTTAAGAGAATAAAGTTCATATTTCCATGAATTAAAAATGAGGACTTGAAATAATGGTCTGTTTTCTTATATTAGGCACTACCTAAGTACTCAAGAGATGCTTGACCCTTTATTTGAGAATGCAAGGATGGGAGTTTAATATTTTCTTGTTCATTGTATGTGTCTCCACCCACTAAGATAACACCCTATGACATGATGAACACATTCATATTCCATAGAAGCATGCCCCAGACACACTCCTTCCCACACATCACCTCACCACCAAAACCTTCAGAGACCTTCCCTTGGCATATTTGCCAAAAGAATATTCCCACAATTGTATTTTCAACCACTGTCCTCCATCTCCCCAGATATCTCCTGTTCCTTCCTCCAGACCTCCCCCAAGTTCCATCCATCCCTAAAACCTTGCTCACTCTCATGCTCCAGCACCATCAACCCTACTCACATCCATGCACCAACATCACTCCATCCACTGACAAACCACCTTATCATAAGTTCTGTACAGATTGAGCATCAGTTCACCACTCTTTAATTCCTTTTTGTCACCTGGTAAACTATCTTTCAGAATCTATATCTTTGAGTCTGCTCAAGATCCTTAGGTCATTCCAGTGAGGCCCTACAATATGAGTCATTTAGTGACTGGCTTACTTCACTCAACATAAATTCTGCAAGATTCATCCAAATGTGTCCAATCTTCATTCCTTCTTACAACTGTGTAATATTCCACTGTATGACTATACCACATTTTGCATAACCATTTATCTGTTGATCGACACTTGGGTTGCTTCCAACTTTTGACAATAATGAAATGATGTTGCTATGAATTTTGGTGAGCATATATCTGTTTGTGTCCCTGCTTTCAGTTCTTCTGGGTTTATACCCAGGAGTGGGTATTGCTGTATCATTTGGTTATTCTATATTTAGCTTCCTGAGGATCACCCAAAACATACTCCACAATTACTACACCATTCTGCATTCTCAGCAGTAGTGAATGAGTGTTGCCATTCCTCTACATCCTCTCCAACACTGTTAGTTTTCTTTTTTTTTTAAATAGCAGTCAGTCCAATAGGGGTAAGATAATATCTTATTGTAGATTTTATTTTCATTTCCCTCATAGCTAGTGATGATGAGCATCTTTTAATGTGCTTTTTAGTCATTTGTGTTTCATCTTTGGAAAAGTATCTGTTCAAATGTTTTGCCCATTAATTAAATGGGTTGTTTCTCTTTATCTTTCAAAATGTAGGATTTCTTTTTATATGCTAGATATTAGACCTTTCTCAGATATAGGGTTACCAAATATTTTCTCCCATTGAGTATACTGCCATTTCACTTCATTGACAAACTCCTTTGAAGCACACAAGATTTTAATTTTGAGGAGGTCTCATTTATCTATTTTTTCTTTCCTTGCTCCTGTTTTGGGTGTAAAGTTTATGAAACCATTTCCTACTACAACATCTCAAAGATACCTCCCTACATTATCTCTAAGAGCTTTATGGTCTTGGCTCTTATATTTAAGTCTTTTAACCATCTTGAGTTAATTTTTGTATAGTGGGTAAGATTGTGATCCTTTCTCATTCTTTTGGATATGGATATCCAGTCCTCCCTGTACCATTTGTTGAAGAGGTCACTTGCTCCCAGTTGAGTGGGCTTGGTGGCCTCATCAAGTATTAGTTGGCCACATATGTGTAGATCTAATTCAGAATTCTCAATTTTGTTCCATTGGTCAGTATGTCTATCCTTACTCCAAAACCATGCATGTTTGACTACTGTAGTTTTGTAGTATGCTTTAAGTCAGGTAATGTGATTTCTCCAATTTCCTTTTTCTTTTTCATTATATTTTGGTTATTCAGAGCCCCTTGCCCTTCTTAATAAATTTCATAATTAGCTTTTCCAATTCAGTAAAAAATGCTGTTTTAAATTTATAGTGCTTGTATTAAATATGTAAACAATTTGGGTAGGATAAACATCTTAATTATATTTAGTCTTCCAATCCATGAACATGGAACATTTTTCTATTTATTTAGGTCTTTTTAGATTTCCTTTACAATGTTGTGTAGTTTTGTGTGTACATGTCCTTTACATCCATACTTAAGTTTATTCCTAGATATTTGATTCCTTTAGTTGCTATTGTAAATGGAATGTTTTTCTTGATTTCCTCCTCAGATTCCTCATTATTAGTGTAGATAAATGCCATTTATTTTTGTATGTTGATCTTATGTCCTGCCACTTAACTGAACTCATTTATCAGCTCTAGAGTCTTTGTTAAAAATTTCACAGGGCTATCTATGTTTAGGATCATATCTCTGCAAAGAGTGAAATTTTCACTACTTCGTTTCCAATTTGGGTGCCTTTTTAATCTTTTTCTTGCTTAAGTGCTTGAGCAAGTACTTCCAAAACAATGTTAAATAAGAGCAGTGACAGTGGGCATCCTTGTCTTGTTCCAGATCTTAGAGGGAAAATCTTGAGAGTTTTTCCATTGAGTATGATGTTAGCAGTGAGATTTTAATATATACCTTTTACCATGTTGAGGAGTGTATTAGTCACGGTTCTCTAGGGAAATAGAATCAACAGGAGATATCTGTCAATAATATGAGATTTTGAAAAAGTCTCTCACAAGACCATGGGGATGCACAAGTCCAGGCTGCAAGCCAGGGGCTCCAATGAAAGCCCAATGAAGGTCCTCGATGAGTTTCTGGATGATATTGGCTGTCCAAAGATGAGCTGGAAAATTCTCTCTGAATGTTGAAATCACTTCCTCTTTTAAGGCATTCAACTGATTGGATAAAAGTGTAACCCATTGCTGACAGCAAACTCCTTGATTGATGCAGATGTAATCAGCCATCCACACAGTAAACTCACTGGTGACCAAAGTCCATAAATGTTCTTGTATTACAATTAGTTCAGTGCTTGCTTGACCAAACACCTGGACACAATTACCTGGCAGAGTTGACACATTAGCCTAACCATCACAAGGAGGTTTCCTTATATTTCTATCGTTCAAGTTGTTTTTATCAAGAAAACATGCTGTATCTTGTCAAATGCTTTTTCTGCATCAATAGAGATGATCCTGTGCTTTTTTTCTTTTATCTTTAATTTTGTATATTACATTGTTTGATTTTCTTATTTGGAATCATCTTTGCATATCTGGAATAAAACCCACTTGATCAAGATGTATAATTCA
Source organism: Cabassous unicinctus (assembly GCA_029593785.1). Taxonomy (NCBI): domain Eukaryota; kingdom Metazoa; phylum Chordata; class Mammalia; order Cingulata; family Chlamyphoridae; genus Cabassous; species Cabassous unicinctus. The sequence goes on from JAQZBX010023945.1 coordinate 16,280, forward strand.
TTTGATGTGTTGTTGAATATGATTAGCAACTAATGTGTTGAGCATTTTAGCTTCTAAGTTCATTAGAGTGGTTGATGAATAGTTTTCTTTTCTTTTGGCATATTTATGTGGCTTTGGTATAAGGGTAATATTGGTATCATAGAATAAATTAGGTAATGTTCCCTCCACTTCTCTTTCTTGGAAGAGTTTAAACAGGATTGGTGTTAGTTCTTCCAGAATGATTGGTAGAATTAACCTGTGAAGACATCTGGTCCTGGCTTTTCTTGGTTTGGATGTTTTTGATGACTAATTCAATCTCACTACTTGCGACTCCTATTGAACTCTTCTATTTCTTCTTTCATCAGTGTAGGTTGCTTGTGTGTTTCTAAAAATATGTCTATTTCATGTAAGTTATCCATCTTGTTGGTATATAATTTTTCAAAGTATCCTCATATAATACTCTTAATTTTTGTGGGATCAGTGGTGACACCCCTCTATCTTTCTTTAAAAATGTATTTGCATCTTCTCTCTATTTTCTTTGTTAGTCTGGCTAATTTTCTGTCAATTTAATTAGTCTTCTCAAAGAACCATCTTTTGATTTTGCTAAACTTTTTCTAGCATTATTTTAGTCTCAAAATTCATTTAGTTATGCTCTAAACTTTGTTCTTTCCTTCTTTCTCCTTGCTTTGGATTAGTTTGTTGCTCCTCTTCTAATTACTAGCTGTATGCACTTATGTCTTTAAATGTAGTTATTTCTTTTTTTTTAATATAAACATTTTAGGGCTATAAAGTTCCCTCTTAGCATGGCTTTAGCTATATTCCATAAGTTTTGATATGTTGTATTTTCAGTTTATTTGATTTAAGGTAGTTACTTATTTCTTTTGCAATTTCCTCCTTCACCCACTGATTTTTTAAGATTGTGTTGTTTAACTTCCATATATATCTGCCTATTCTAGTTCCTCTGCTGCTTATTAATTTCCTGCTTCATTCCATTGTGGTCAGATAAATTTCAAAGATTCAAATATTTCTACATTTGTTGAGACTTGTTCTGTGACCTAGCATATGTTCTATCCTGGAGAATGATCAATGTGCACTTAAGAATAATATATATCCTGGTGTATGTGTTTTTAATGTTCTGTATATTTCTATTAATTCTAGTTCCTATAATATATTATTCAAGGCCTCTGTTTCTCTACTGACCCTCTTTCAAGACATTATATCTAATTATAATAATGTTGTATTAAAATTCCCTATGATTATAAAGGCATCTATTTCTCCCCTTAGTTTTGCCATTGTTTGTTTCATGTATTTTGGGGCACCATGCTTCGGCACATAAATATTTATGATTGTTCTTTCTTCTTGACAGATTACCCATTTTATTAATATATATGTCCTTCTTTATCTCCTACAATATTTTTGCTTTTAATGCCCATTTTGTCCAATATTAGTATAGCTACTCCTGCCCTCTTTTGGTTATTGTTTGTATGTGAAATTGTTTTCCAGCTTTTCATTTGCCATCTCCTTGTATCACTGGGTCTAAGGTGAGTTTCTTGTAGACAGTACACAGATGAGTCATATTTCTTATCCATTCTGCCAATCTATGTCTTCTCTTTGGAAAGTTTAATCCATTGACTTTCAACATTCTTACTGTCAAGTCAGTATTTATATTAGCCATTTATTTCTTAGGTTGATAGCTGTCATAGTTTGTTTTTATTTCCCTTTTTTAGTTACTCTTACTAATAATATTCCTTTCTACATTCTTCTTAAATTCTTTCTCCCTTTTTTTTTTCTTTACACCCTACAGAACTCCCTTTTTCATTTCTTGAAGCACAGAACTCTTATTGACAAATTCTCTCAATTTCTGTTTATTTGTGAATATTTTGAACTTTCTCTCATTTTTAATGCCATCTTTGCTGGATACAGAATTCATGGCTGGCAGATTTTTTTTTTGTTTGTTTGGCACAATATCTGTGTCACACCACTGCCTTCTTGCCTTCCTGGTTTCAGATGAGCTATCAACTCTTAATCTTACCAAGTTTTACTTGTATGTGATGAATCTCTTTTCTCTGACTGTTTTCAGTATTCTTTCTTTGTCTTGTGTATTGGACAATTTGATAAGTATATGTCTCAGGGTAGGCCTGTTACCATTTAAAATGTTTGGGATGTGCTGATGAAAATTCAGCACTTAGTCTTACTGTGATTCCCTTATATGATAGATATCTTTTATCTTGCTGTTTTCAGAATTCCGTCTTTGTCTTGAGTGTTTGAAAATCTATTAAATATGTGTCTCTGGGGAGGTCTGTTAGTATTTATATTGTTTGGCATGTGTGGTGATTCCTGGACATGTATGTTCATTTCCTACATAAGGGTTAGGTAATTTTCAACCATTATGCCTCCAATACTCCTTTTACTCCCTTTCCTTTCTCTTATCCCTCCCAAGATGCCTCCAATGAATATGCTCATGTGTTTCATGTTGTCATTCATTTCCTTGATTCCCTGCTTCATTATTTCTATGTTTTATCTATCTGTTCTACTATCTGTGAGATTTCAGATGTCCTATCTTCAACATCATTCATTCTTTTCTTTACATGTATAAATCTGCTGTTATGTGTTCCAACATATTTTTAATTTCTTACATTTTGCCTTTTATCACCACTAGATATGTTACCTTTTTATGTATATTTATGATTTCTTCTCTACATTCCTCCATTGTTTTCTTAATATGCTTTATCTCTTCCTTCACTTCATTAAGTTGATTCATGGTATTTTTTTGCTTATCCTTCATTAGTTGTTACATATTCTGCATCTTCTCCTGCTTTTAAGTTTGTTCATTAGACTGGGTGATAACAGGAAGCTGTTTCTTAGTACGGCTTTTAATTTTTTTGCTGGTGTCCAGGCGTCTGTTTATGTTGATATGCTTATTAAGTTGATTTTCTTCTATTTCTAGTCTAGGGTTTTATTTCATTTTTTTTGTGAGTGTTGAGTGTCCTCTTTGACACTCGGTTCCACATATTCTATATACTTGTAGTCATCCATGTTCCTCTGAAAAAATATTAGGACCATAAAAAGAAAAGAAAGAAGAAGAGAAATATAAAAAAAAGAAGAAAAAAATGAAAAAGGAACCATAAAGAGCAAGTAAAAGATAAATAATAAGAGTGAAAAATCATAAAAAATAAAATGAATAACAATAAAAAAGGGGAAGAAAAAAAAACAGGAAAAAAATAAAATAATAAAAAAGACCAGAAAGATGAGAAAAACACAAATGCAGAACAAACAAGAGAAGGTAGAACAAAAGAAGCAAATGAAGAGGGAAAAAATGAAAGAAAAAGAAGAAATAAAGAAATTAAGGAGAAAAATGAAAGAAAGAAAAAAAGAAAGGAAAAAAAAGGGCCTCCCTTGCCAACCATTAGCAACCTTCTCAGGCTGCTGGTGCTCACCAATTAATCACCCTGTGGCCTGCCCTCTTCAGATAAGGTACCAAGATGATAAAAATAAAATAAAAAAATAATATCATCTAAAGAACAGTCTCAGTCTAAGTTCCCTGTCATGAAGCTGCTCATCCTGCAGCTCCCTCCTCCGCCAGGGAGCAGCCTGGGTGCCTGACAACCTGTTAGATCACTCTCTGGTTCCCTTCTCTTCTGGGTTGTTTGGGTACATGACAGATCACTGGCTGCCTCTCCCCACCCTTCTTTCCTTCAGGTCAGTTGTGCATCAGATGGCTCAAAAGTTGTCTCTCCCTGTACCCTGTCCCTCATGCCAGTTGGACATCTGACTGCTCACTGGCTGCCTCTCCCAGCTCCCATCTCACCTGGGCTGTTAGATGCCTGTGAGCCCACCCCCTCACTGACCCAGTTCATCTCTCTCCCAGAGTGGGTAGGTGTGAGAGCCTACCTGATCAGCTTCCCCCTCCCTTCTTGCTGGAGCTGCTTCAGTACCTTCTGGCATCTCTCCTTTTCCCAGAACCAACTGATATCCAGTCCGCCTGCCTTATCTTCCCTCCTGCCTACTCCTCTCTGAGCCAGCTGGGTGTTGGTTCCCACACCTGCTTTTCATGCAGCTCCTGCACCAAGAGACACTGATGGGCACTGGGATGCACTCTTGGTTGCCTAGTGGCTTTCCTCACTCTCCAAGGCAGCTGAGCTCTGGACTTCCAGCCAAATCATTTCCCTGGTTTCCTTCTCTGAGCCGACTGGGCACTGGCTTGCCTGCCCTATCTCCCTTGGCTTCCATCTCCCCTGGCCAAATGGTTTCCTCCTCTCTAGCTGCCCTCTCCAATTGGCCTTGTGGTCCTACAGCTTCCCTTCTGTCAGGTAAACCTGCCTAACTTCCTGCAGTTTCTGGAGGAGTGTAGCCATCTCAGGTTTGTCAGGCCTATAGCTTTTAATTAAAGAAATGTTTCCAACTTCAGTACAGATTCACTCTAGTTATGAGATGGAATTCTTTCTGATAAATTTCTCAAATATTATAAATTAAGATAAATATCCTTAATGTTTATACTTATGAATTCAGATTTTTAATTAAAGAGACACAGTTTCAAATTTTAGCTCCAAAACTTGGTGGAATAGTGAGATCTAATTTTAACATTTCATTTTCCTCAAAATATTCTATAATTTATTCCAGGTTTAAAGAATGTTTGCATTCTTCTAATTCCTTTACACTTTAAACATAGCCAGTAATTTAATTTTCTTGTATCATTAACATTTCATGCTTCATCCTTATTGCCTTTCACATAGAAAAAAACAACCCCTCACAATCATTCTCCTAAACATACTCACAGTGCTGAGTTCTGCCAAGCTCCCACTGTAGAGATGTTCTGAATATATACCATATTTGATTAAGAGATCATATTCTTAATATAATTTTCAGACACAGAAGGATGTTTTATCACTTTTGTTACATAAATTATTTCTGTCTAAAGAAAACATTAACTCCTTCAAGAGAAACCTCACCTCCAAAATCCATGGGATTTGCTTCAACTATTGATCAGACAGAAAATCAATAAATAATATTTTTAAATGTTTATATTAGGTGTTATTCAATCTCATAAATTTCAAGTAGGACATTGACTGCCTAGTCCAACAAGGTCTCTTATACATCCATTTAATTTTCTTTCTATAATATTAACATGAGAATCAGTGAAGGTCCTCTTTTCTTTTTATTTCCACTCTTAAAATATCATCCTGGGTCACTGTAAATAATTGATTGAATGAACACATGTCCACATACACAGTCAAATGCAAACACACACACACACACACACACACACACACACACAGACAAACATACCTTTATAAAAAAAAAAAAGCAAACATGTACAGGCATTACAAGTTACATATCCACTTAGGCAAAAATGGTTCTTCCTACAGTACAACATAGTTGGCAAATATATTTTACCTATTGTGATATCTTCACCTAATTTAAATGTTAAATAAGAAAACAGATTCACAGCGTTTAAAAAATCAATAATAAATGCATTTTGGTGATAACTTGTTACTTGAGCTTTACCCAATAAAATTGAATATTTAATTTATATGTATGCATTTCAAAGGTCATCTGTTAAAAATTTAATTCATTAAATCAATCCCTCAACACATGTTTGCATTCAAAAATATGATTAGGGTTATTGGTTTAGTATTAGGAAACTACTCCTGGTTTGGTGATGACTGTATTAAGCTCTCATATATTATACCAGTCAGTCTTGGATTGTACAGTCTGTTATTCTGTGCCATTAAACAGTGTGATAGCTCTTATATCAAGGAAAGGATATTATTTTCCTCTGAAATCTTGCTGTAATTTATTGCTTTACTGAATTTTTCCGAATTATCTATATTCATTTTTAGTGCCTCATGAATTTTAAATCAATCAATTCATTGTATATATTATGAGTAAATCTCAAATTAATAGCTTCCAAGAACTAAAATAAAGATGTAACTTAATAATTTTACTCCTGTGTTTAATAACTAGCTATCTGGAATGGTGCAACTATATCTGTATCATTCACTCATAAATGTTTCATAAACTCTTACTGCTCTCATGATAAATTTCATCAAAAGTGAAGCAAAGAATCAAATGGGATTCTATAAGATCTAAGATTCTACCATTCACGCAACAACAAATTAAAGGAATTTCTTTCTAATATATTGTGACCTTTGTCTTACTGTCTTACCTGCAGATTTGGGATTTGTGTAAAAGGAGGGTGGGGGGTGGGCAGTAATTAAGCAGGAAATAATTCTATCTGAAAGGGGTGAAGGTACAGAAATCTCTCCCACACACCTTTGTGTTCTGTCATAGACCTCTTCAGGTACAAGAGAAGTGAATTGAAACCAAAGTTTCCCTTGGGGTTATCAATCCATGGTTTCTAAATTCATTCAATGTGCCTGAAATTTGCCACAGAATTCAGAAGTTAAGTTTGCTACTAAGAAAGCAAATTAAACTCACAAAGACTCAGAGATCAGGAGGGAGGACGTGACCGGCTGGAGCTCCGGGAGCTCACGTGTGTCGTGGCGAGCTCGGCGCTGCCGGGTCTGTAGCGGCTGCCGAGAGGGAGCGGGTGGCACCGCGGTACCGATCACCTGTATGTTCCGAAAGACCGGGCGGTGCCAGTGCGCGAGCCGAACCATCCAGAGGAGGAAGAGCGGGAGCGCGATGAGGAGCAGGAACCGCCTCCGCTGCTGCCGCCTCCCGGCTCCTGAGAAAAACCGGGCCCCGGCGCCGGCTATAGGGCCCACGCAGGGGAGTCGTTTCTGGCCCCGGGGCCGCCGCGGACTTCCGCGCTGCTCCCGGCCATCCGGGCAGAGGCTGGTGGTGGCTTTCGCGGGCGGCGCGGAGCCTGGCAAACGGCTGGAGCCGCTCAAGAGGCCGCTCGAGAGCAAAGAGGTGACCCAGGCCACCCTGCTTAGCTTCCAGAACGAGGAGGAAGAAAATGAAGACGTTTTCAAAGTGAAGAAATCTAGTTATAGTAAAAGGTTAGTGAAATTACTTTAAAAAGAATACAAAAAAGATCTTGAAAAATCTAAGATTGAGACAACTCACCTCATCAGCCTATAATGAACAACCTTTGGACAAAACAGGACATGTTAAGGATACAAATCAAGAAGATGGACTTATTATCAGTAAACATGGTGAAGATGAAATGGATATGGAAAGTGAAAAGGAGGAAGAAAAGCCAACGGCTGGTGAAGCTTTTTCAAATCCTTTATCTTCTTTGAATGTTCTCAGTCCAGGAGAAATTCCAGATGCTGCTTTTATTCATGCTACAAGCGTCAAATGGCCCGGGAATTGGGAGATTTCACTCCTTATGACAATGAGACAGGTAAAGGCCGCCTTGTTAGAGAAGATGTGAACAATGACAGTGACAATGAAGATGATGATGAGAAAAGCTGTATAGGTTTTTCTGTGAAAGAAAAGTCAGAAAGACAAAAAATTGCCGAGAAAATAGGTATTTAGGGAGTGATGCTGATGCTTTAGTAACTGGGGAACAAGATGAAGAGCTCAGCCGCTGGAAACAGGAACAGATAAGAAGAGGAATTAATAATCCCCAGGTTCAACATAGCCAGCCCACTGAAGTGAATATGTAGTGCCACAACACTTACCAGACAATGCCTTATGACCCGTCCTATGGCATTCCTTATGGTTAAACGGCCTGTGGATCGTCAAAATCAAATCTCAAAAATCTTTACCTTTGGCTTTTAATATTCTGAATAATAAATAATTTGGAATTGTTCTATTCAGATTTTTTCCATTTGTGGTATGTTGCCCATCTTGAATAGTGTTATTCATGTCTTTCATAAAGGTTGGAAAATTTCAACCAGTATTCCATCAAATATTCTTTCTACCCCTATTCCATTCTCTTCTTCTGGGACACCTTAATGCATATTCTTTGGCATTTTGCATTGTCACTCAATTCCCTGGAACCTGATCAATTTTTTGGATTATTTTTTTCGGTCTGTTCTATCTTTTCAAGTTCAAATGTTCTATCTTCAAATTCATTTATTCATTCTTTTTAACATTTCAAATCTGCTGTTCCATGACTCTAAAATATTTTTAATCTCATCCATTGTGTCTTTCATTCTCTAAAGCCCTGTTACTTTTTTCCCAGGCTTTCAATTTTTTTTTTTTATTCTCACACAGTGTCAGCTTAATGACTTTTATTTATTAATCATATTTTCCTTGATTTCTTTATATGATTAAGAAAGTTTTTATGAACATCTTTATTATTTGTCTTAACTCTTCTGTCTTATCTTGAATCTTGGTTTGTTCCTTTTGCTGGGCCTTATCTTCTTGTTTCTTAGTATGGGTTATCTATGTTGATACCTAGGATCTGATTTGTTTTCAATTTTTCTCTGTTGATCAATTTCTCTCTCTTGCCTACTGGTTTTATTTCACAATGCTTCTTTGATTTTTAGTTTAAAATTTTTCTAAGACTTTAAAATTGCCCTGGTCATGTAGTCAAAACAGGGGCAGGGATCTGCTAAGGGAGCCCGACCCAATCTACCTTGCCTGGAAAAGAATCAGGAAAGACCACCCTGTCTTCCTTCACTTTCACAGATGGCCAGCAAATGAAACTCCTCGGCAAGCACTACCACATAAATGAATTCATAATTTCCACTAGCTCTTCTGAACCAATGAATTATGGTAGTTACATACACCAAAGAGAAACCACACTCAACCTTCTGCTGTACCCTCACTTTTCTCAGGGAAAATCTTTCCTCTTTTCTCTCCATTGGCCACTCTAGCACAGGTTTTTCCAAGGCTGTTCACCTCAGTGGTAGGACATGGGCAGCATTCCCAGCCAGGGGTATCAACTCATGTTTTTTCCCCTTTGGCCTTTCCATCTCTCTGTCCCCAGTACCTCTGAGATGATACATGAAGTTCTTTCCTGGTGTGCAGTTCCCCAAATCAGCTCCCTCAGATGAATTCTATACCTTCTCCCCTGTTTTGCAAAAGGGTTATGCCCTGCCTGAGCTATTCTGATGCCATTTTCTAAAGCACTTTCCATTTTATATGAGTAACTTGTGAGTGTATTTACTCTTTTCATATTGTGCTGCTTATTTTTAAAAAAATAAGAATGTATGCAATATTTCTCTTCAAAGATCAACAAGAATTATGAGTTGATTAAAGATTATAACTATTTTCTAAATTATATTTTTTATGTTAAAATATTAACTAATTAGTGTTATTTATAAAATCTTTTAGAAATATTTAAGTAAATATATTATGTCCTGAAATTTCAACTCTGCTTCCTTAATTAGCATGTTGATATTTTCAAATATTTGCAAACTGCACACAAGCACACATTTCCTCGCAGACACATTATTTCAGTATAAAAATGTTAAAATATCTTTAGAAGACCCAAGAATAGTGGTCAGAAAAAAGGTGAGATTATTTGACATTATGTTTCAATGAATATCCTCAGTTCCAATATCACTTGCACTGTATCCTCATGATCTAGAGACACCGTCTGCACTGAAAGGGATGCAATTCATATGTCACATCACTTTCTAAATTGAGCTGCGGAACAGAGTCTTCTTTTGTGAGAATAATATAAATACACATCCTATAAATTATAAATTAACACAGATATAAATATATCAATGTAAGTATTGTTAAATATGTGAAGAAATGATTAATACCTTATAGGCAGTTATTTATTATACATGACAACTTAATATTTGGGAGTAGTAGTAATATGTAATGGTACTAGATTTTTGTTGTTGTTGATTGTACCTTTATTAGCTCTAACTAATTGTTCACTATAGAAAAATTCAATGGACACCAATTTGTTTCCTTAGAATGTAACTAATACCACTTTATGTCCAAACTGGACAAACTGAACAAGCAACTAGGTTTAAGAATATTCATCATACAATGTTTTATTTTGGTTCCTGTGCATAAGCAGTTGGTCTTTATAAACTAGAGTCTATGCCAAAACTTCATTAATGTACTATAAAAGAGGAAAGTATCAGGAAATCTTGGACTGAATTAAGTAACACCAGGCACTATGTATTACTAAATTTTGACTCCATAATCAAAAAACAAGTTAAAGGTTTTAAGTTGAATTTCTGGTAGTGGACAAATATAGTAGAGACATAATTAAATAGTCCCGTTTAAGGAATATATAAAATTTATATTATTTTTGTTAGATAATTTTTAGGTTCATTCAATCCATTTGGTATAACTGAACGTCACTAATATCTTATTGAAATCAGTACTATATGTTTTTAATAATTAAAAATTTTTTTTCATCCAGTGTTGCTAAAACACCTTCATATAGGAATTTCCCATATTTGACCACATCAATCCAATGATTTTGCCAAAATTCATCAGGATATCTGTCTTCTATACATAATATTCTAAAATTATGAATCAGAAAACTAGCTTGATTTATTACTCATGAAAATTTGAGTTTCATTGATAGTCAAAGTAAACTGTCATCTGATTCACACAAAATATATATAAAGTGAATATCTCAACACTAACAGAAATTCCAAAAAAGGCAGGAAATAAGCAAAGTCCTGAAGATTCAGCTACTGAAAAAGTGCCTAAGTCCTTAAATTATGTTTGGTAAAAAAAATCAACACTGTAGAATTGTTCTTGAAGTGTTTCTTAAGAAAATGTGTACAATATTAAAATGGGTTTTTTTAATTAGTTGCTCTATACATTCCAAATGTGCTACATGGTGTTTTTGGTTTAGTAGTAATGTTCTTAGTCTCTTCTGTAACTTTCTTACAAACACTTCTGTGCATTTTTTAAGCATATGGCAAATAATTTTTAGAAAATAGGAATTTTGAAACAAAAGAGACCATATAATGTTATTTTTATACATGGAATGATAAGTTTGTATCACTACCTGATATACAATTGCAGCATTTAAAATACAATAAATATAAAATAATTAGCAAGAATTCGTTGAGCTTAGAATTTTGTATAAGAAAGTTGACTATGCATTTACTGGTTTCACTTTTTCCATTAATGCAGTTATTAATGTTTCAGTCCATTATTCTTTTATTCATATTTTCACTTCTTTCCTCATATAATAAACTTTATACAGAAATTTTAGATTGCATAAAAGTTACATTAAAACTGTAGGTGAGATTTTGGTGCCCAAATCAGTCCCCTTTAGATTTCGGGGCAGCTGAGGAACAAGGCGGCTGCTCGATGGCGGAGCGAGGCGGGAGAGCAGAATTGCAGGGGAAGAGGAGGTGACAGCCTCTGAGGGCAGAGCCCCCAAACCTGGCCAGCCTGCTACCACTTCAGCATTTGGCCTGGGACATGGCTGCAGGTAAATTATTTTAGGTGACAGGGAGCGCCCGGGGGGTAGGATCAGAGTCTCATCTGGTCGTTGGCTTTGCTGCACCAGCGCCGCTGCAGGGCAGGATTGCCGAAGGCAGCTGGAGGTGCGAAGTTTGTAGCCCACGAGCCACCGGGTAGCCGGGTGGGGAAGGGTGGGGGGTAGGGGTCAAGGGTGCAAAGGTGGAGGGGCCAGTCATTTTCTTGGTGCAGCAGGCTGAGCTGGAGGAGCTTGGCTAACTCCCCTCCTGGTCTTCCACCGAGGCTGCCTATGTCCACGCTGCAGCTCAGCTTATTGCTGCCCATCCCCTTCCTTCCTCCCTCCCAAAAGGAATAGGTTATTACCATATATGCCATCCTCTCCCCTTCCCAAATTTTCCCCTATTAATAACATCTTACATCATTGTGGAACATTACTAATCAAGATCAATAATTTACATTATGGTTTACACTTTTGACTGTATTGTTTTATAGAATTTGACAAAATGTATAATGGTCTGTATCAATCATTGCAATATCATGCAGAACAATTTCAATGACCTAAAAATGCCCCATGTTCCAAGTATTTATTTCCTCTCCTTCCCCAGAGAACCTTGGGAAACCACTATCCTCATATCAATATTACAAGTTCTTCTGTTACTACAATAATAATAATTCTAATTTGGTCTATGGCTGCATTTCCCCTTATGTTTGTTCATTCCACCACTTTGAGGATTTTGAGATGGTGATGGCCTCTCTGCTTCATATTAATAGGGGGCTTAGATCTCATGGGACAAATAGAACTGTTTTTCTTGTAGTTGTAGATCTTTGTTTTGGGTGATGTGGGTAATTAATAATCATCATTTTGTTACTTCTGCTGAGTGAGCCTGATGAACAAGGTGTTGGCCACAACTCTACTGAGATTCAGGGTTCAACCAGCATGTGAACAAACCAAAGATTTACATTTCTGGGACATGTATTTACTGGGCATAGTGCTAATTATATGATCAAATACAAGAGGTAGAAAAATCATGTGTCGGGAAATTATAAATGTGTCTAAATCTGTTATATTTGGAGAAATAGATTATCATATACTGCAAGGTAAGGCTGACTGAAAGAGTGCTGATTTCATGAGTTTGTGTGCATTACCTAAATTGTTTGGAAGTCTCTAAGTCCCTCTGTAACACCCCTGTTTTGGTTTTGTTTACTGTGATAGTTAATGAGATCTGCTTGAGATGTGCATAAGCATAACCCCTGAAATGTCTTCGCAAATTTCATTGAAATTCCATAACCATAGGAACTCTTTTGTATTTAATGTTTTCTCCTTTTAATCCAGCTCTTTTTCCCAATGCATCATTGATTGGTGTTTGGTTTTAATCCCCTGGTAACCAGGGAAGCTCATCCCTGAGAGTCATGTCTCATGCCAGCGGGAAGGTAGTGAGTATATTTGCTGAGTTTGGCTTAGAGAAAAGCCACATATGAGTAAAAAAGAGGTTATCAGGAGGTAACTCTTAGGCAATCATTATTATTAGGGTAGGTTTCAATTCTAAAAGTATAAGGTTCATAAGTACAAGTAGTAATAGTGTAAGCTTGGCATATTTGTCTGTTTTCCTTTTATTAGGCCCTGCCTATGAACTCTAGAGATTCTTGCTGCTATATGAGAGAATGTAGCAGGACACCCCAGGATAGGAGTTTAATATTTGCTGGTTACTGTGTGGGTCTCCAACCATTGAGATAACATGCTATGACAATGTGAACACATTCATATTCCATAGAGTCATGCCACAGGTCTATCCTTCCTCACACCTCCCCTCATCACCAGCACCTGCACTGGTGACCCTCCCCTAATATAGAAACTAAAAGAACAATTGTATTCTCAACCACAATCCACAACCACCAAAGAATTCAACTTGTCCTTTCTGCAGCCCTCCCCCAAGTTTCACTGATGGCCCAAACCAATAATGCTCACAGTCACACTCAGCACCATCAACCATACTTACTTGGCTGCTCTGCCCTCTCAACTGTTCAATGCCAAACTATCAACCTCCACCTTATTATAAATTCTGCCCAAATTGAGCATCAGCTCATTACTCCCTACTCTCTTTCTATCTCCTGGTACCCTATCTTCCACATTATACATCAGTGACTGTGCTCATTATCTTTTGGTTGCATTGGTGAAATCATGCAGTATTTGTCATTTATTGACTGGCTTAATTTACTCAACATTAAATCTTTAAAGTTCATCCAAGTTGTGGCATGTGATAATACTTCATTCCTTACAACAGAATAATACTCCATTGTATGCATATATCACATTTTGTTTATTGATTCATCCGTTGCTGGATACTTGGCTTGCTTCCAACTTTTGAAAATTGTTAACAATGCCATGATGAATATTGGTGTACATATGTCTGTCCCTGTCCTTGCTTTCAGTCCTTCAGGGTATATTATTAGTAGTAAGAGTGCCAGATCATATGGCAATTCTATACTTAGCTTCCTGAGGATCTGGTGAATGCATGACTCTACATCACCACCAGCATCAGAAGAGTGTTCCTATTCCTCCATATCCTCTCCAAATCTTGTACATTTCTGGGTTTGTTGTTATTGTTGTTGTTTTCTTTGTTGTAGTTTTATTTCTATGGCAGCCAGTCTAGTAAGTGTAAAATGGTATCACAGTTTTGATTTGCATTTCCTTAATCACTAGTGATGCTGAGAATCTTTTTATGTGCTTTTTAGTAATTTGTATGTCCTCTTTTGAAAAGTGTTGTAACCATTGGGGAATTTGATGTAATTATGAATTCCAAAAATATAATTGGATCATGCCTGTAATCTGATCTGTTAATCTGGGCATGATTGAATTATGATTAGGGCATTGACTGGGCCATGTCAGTCAGTAGGGTGTTGAGCCCCACCCCCTGGTGGGTGGGGAATTGAATATAAAAGGCAAGGCCAAGAACAGAGTTG
>JAQZBX010023946.1:17309-30685 GCA_029593785.1 Cabassous unicinctus
TTTTTTTTTTTTTTTTTTTTAATTAGAGAAGTTTGAGGTTTTCAGAAAAATTATGCAGAACATATAGGGTTTCCATATACCATCCTGTTATTAACACCTTGGATTAGTGTAGCACATTTGTTACAATTAATACACAGTTCCATGGATTAAAAAAAATTATTCTAATAACATATGCACAACCTAAATAGTCCCCTTTATACTACATTCAAATATACAACTTAGTGCTGTTAATTATGTTCACAATGTGGTACTACTATCACCACCATCCATTACCAAAACTTTTCCACCATCCCAAACAGAAACTATGTACATTTTAAGGCTTAACTCCTATTTCTTATCCCACCCTGTCCCCTGGTAGCCTATATTCTAGATTCTGACCCTGAATTTGCTTATTTGAAGTATTTAATACCAGTGAGATCATACAACATTGTCCTTTTGTTTCTGGCTTATTTCACTCAACATGATGTTTTCAAGGTTCATCCATGTTGTTGTATGTATCAGAGCTTCATTCCTTTTTATGGCTGAATAATATTCCATTGAATGTATATACCGTATTTTGTTTATCCATTCATCTGTGGATAGACACTTGGGTGTCCACAATTTTGGCAATTGTGAATAATACTGCTATGAACATCTGTTTATCCATTCATCAGTTGATGGACACTTGGGTGTCTATCAATTTTGGCAATTGTGGATAATTCTGCTATAAACATCTATGTGCAAATATATGTTTGAGCCCCTGCTTTCAATTCTTTGGGGGTATATACCTAGAAGTGGGATTGTCAGGTCATAAAGTAATTCCTAACTTACTGAAGAACTGCCAAACTGTCTGTCTTAGTTTACTAAAGCTTCCGATGCAAAAATGCCAAAAATGGGTTGGGTTTTATAAAGAGAATTTTATTTATGGTAAATACTTATAGTTCCAAGGCTGCAGAAATATTCAAATCAAGGCATCATCAGAGTTGCTTTCTCACCAAAGGTCATCTGCCAACAGATCCTAGAGTCCTGCACATGGCAAAGCAAGATGGTGGTTCTGCTGGTCTCTCTCTACTTTCTTCTCGAGCTCAGCTGTGGATGATCAGGTATCTTTCTCTGGGCCTCCTCTCCCTGACCCTCTTGGGGCTTCTCTGTCTTTCTGCAGCTGTATGCAAACTTGGAGTTCTCTCTCTCTAATGGCAGGGTTAAAATGGCAGAGCTCCCTTTCTCTGTGTCTCTTCTTTCTCCTTGTGTGTTCTCAGTTTATATAAGATCTAGCAAGAGGATGGAGACTCAACTTCGGTCATGCCTCACTGACATAGTCCAATCAAAAGCCTTAAAGTGATCCAATTAAGTGATCTAATCAAAGGTTCCTTAACTGAATTCAATGCAATTAAAGGTCTTCACACCCACTGGAATGGATTAGCTTTAATATGATCTTTTCTGGGAGTCACAAAAAACTTCAAACTACCATAGTCTTCCACAGTGGCAGCACCATTTTACATTCCCATCAACAAAGAATGAGTGCTCTTATTTCTCAACATCATCTCCAACACTTGTAATTTTCCATTTTTTAAAATAGTAGCCATTCTAGTTGGTGTGAAATTTTATCTCATTGTGATTTTGAACTACATTTCCCCAATGGCTAATGACGTTGAACATCTTTTCATGTGGTTTTGGCCATTTGTATGTCTTCTTTGAAGAAATGTCTATTCAGGTCTTTTGCTCATTTTTTTTTTTTATTGGGTAGTATGTCTTTTTGTTGTTAAGTCGAAGGATTTTTAAAATATATTCTGGATATTAAACCCTTATCAGATATGTGGTTTCCAAATATTTTCTCCCATTGTATAGGCTGTTGTTTTACTTTCATGGTACATAGACGTTTTATTTTTTAAGTCTTTGTCTGGGAGAGACTTCTGGGAAAATGGCATCAGTGTAGGTAAGCATTGCTCAGCTCTCTCACAAAAAATGGCACAGAGAGAGCAAAGAGGAACTGCTTTGGGAATCTACAGAACAGGAGACTGCAGAGCATGGTCCTGGAGGGAGTGGGACAAAGAGACAAAGAGGCCAAGGGAAAACAGTGAGTGGCTCGCCCCTGTGGCCAGAAACGGTGGGCACATAAGCCCTAGCCTCAAGGCAAACAACCTCCGTGGAACCCCTGATTCTTACCAGTCAGCTGAGTAGGAGGGAGTGTTCCCTGAGAGGAAGAGGGGTCTGGCAGAGGGTGGAGAGTGGTTTCTTTTCAGTGGGTTTGGCCACCTGAGCTCCCTTTGAATCTTGGGGAGAACACCAGCCAGCACTGAGGTGGCCCTGGGGAGAGGGGAGTGGGAATCTGCTCAGATAGGCGGTCACACCCAGGTGCCCTGGGAGAGAGGAATTTGGTTAGGGAGGGGTGGAGACAGGAGTTTAACTAGCCCAGCCCCTGAAAACTGTTAGAAGTCCAACTTGCCTGAGGAAGAGCCAGATAAGCTCTGTTTAACCTATAGAGACAGAGTAGCTCAGTGGAGGAAGTCTTGCCTTGTATGTAGAAGGCCCCTGGTTCAAATCCTGGAACCTCCTAAGAGAAGGGGTCCAGGGAGTGATCTACTGGGTTATCAGGCACACAGCTAGCACCTTATGATAGGGAACATCTAGGCTGAGATTCTGTTGTTTTCTTTAAGATTTATTTGAAGCTCTTATTATTATTATTATTATTTTTTATCAGCGCTCTCTCTTTCTTTTTTTCTTTTTCCTTTATTTTATTTGCTAAAACTGGGTACATCACCTGCCGAGGGCAGGCTGCAGCATGATTAATTGATGAGCACCAGCACTTTGAGAAGGTCCCTAGGGGTCTAAGAGGGAAGGCTTTTTTTCCTGGGTTGTTTTGTTGTGGTTTTGTTTCTTGTTTGTTGTCTTTTCCCCTTCTTTGTTTCCTCTTTTTTCTTTTACTTATTTTTTCAACCTACTTTATTTCTTTTCTTTCCTTCATTTTTCGTCTTCTGACTTCTGTTGCTTTTCTTTCATTCCACCTCTTCTTGTTTGGTCTTTATTTTTTCTTTTTCTCTCTCCCCCCTCCTCCACCTTTTTTTATTATTTATTTATTTATTTATTCTCTTCTCATCTGTCCAGCCTTTTAATTCATTTTTTTACTATTTTGTTTTTTATTTCATTTTTACTATTCCACCTTTTTAAATTCTTATTCCTTTGTATTTTTTTAAATGATTTTTTACTAGTATTATTTATTTGGTTTTCTAGCTCTTGTGTGGTTTCTCTTCTACCTTTTAAAAAATTATTATTGATATTATTCTTTTTCTCTTCTTATCTTTTTCTTTTTCCTGGTCCTAATATATTTTTTTCCATGGGAACACAGACAACTGCAAAGATATGGAATAAGAGGAACAAGGTATCTAAAAAGAACCTTACCACACACAAAGGAACAACAAAATAAAACCCTAGAGTAGAAAGAGAAGCAAACCAACTGAATAAGCCCATCAGGATAAACAGATGCCTAGACACCAACAAAAAATTACAAGCCAAAAAAAGCGTTAGAGGAGAGTATAGGAAGGAAGATTATTAGTAAGAATAACAAAAAGCTCTAAAGAGAAATAAAACAATATAAGACATGTATAAACCTAAAGATAATATGGCTAATGTAAGTAATGCCTTGGCAGTAATAACATTGAATGTTAATAGATTAAACTCTCCAATCAAGAGAACAGATTGGCAGAATGGATAAGGAAATATGACCCATCTATATGCTGTCTACAAGAAACCCACCTTAGACCCAAAGATGCAAGGAGATTAAAAGTGAATGGTTGGAAAATAATTTTACATGCAAACAATAACCAAAAAGGGTGGGAGTAGCTATACTTATATTGAACAAAATAGATTTTAAATGCAAAACTATTGTAAGAGAAAAATAAAGATACTATATATTAATGAAAAGTGTAATCTATCAAGAAGAAAGAACAATCATAAACATTTATGCACCTACCCAGGGCACCTCAAAATACATGAGGCAAAAATTGAAAAAACTAAGTGGACAAGTAGATGCCTTTACAATTATAGTGGGGGACTTTAATACACCATTATCACCACTAGACAGAACATCTCAACAGAGGATCAATAAAGAAAGAGACCTTGAATAATACATTAGAGGATCTAGACCTAATAGACATATACAGAACATTGCACCCAAATACAGCAGGATATACATTCTTCTTGAGCACACATGGATCATTCTTCAAGATAGACCACATGCTAGGCCACCAAACAACTCTCAACGAATTCAGAAAAAATTTGTAATTTCTCTGATCACAATGGAATAAACCTGGAAATCAGTAAGGGGCAGAGAACTAGATTATTCACAAAGATATGGAAGTTAGACAACAAACTCTTAGACAATCAGTGTGTCAAGGAGGAAATTGCAAAAGAAATCAGTAACTACCTTGTAACAAATGAAAATGACAACACAATATATCAGAACCTATGGGATGCAGAAAAAGCAGTTCTGAGAGGGAAATTTATAGCCATAAATGCCTATATTAAAAAAGAAAAAAGAGCTAAAATCAAAGACACCTGGGGGAATTAGAAAAAGAACAACAAACTAATCCCAAAGCAAGAAGAAAGAAGGAAATAATAAAGATTAGAGCAGGGCTAAATGAAATTGAAAAGAAGAAAGCACTAGAAAAAATAAACAAAACCAAAGCTGGTTCTTTGAGAAGATTAATAAAATTGACAAACCCTTAGCTATACTAACAAAGAAAAAAGAAAGAAGATGCAAATATATAAAATAAGAAACAAGGAAGGGGATATCACCACTTATGCTCTCCCATCAGGAAGGCTGGCCCAAGGCAAATGCAAAGTACAGGTCTTTTCTTGGCCTGTGTCTTGTCTTATGTTTGTATGTGCTTGTGGCTTTAGGAGTTTCACTGTTTACAGGTTTGAATGCTCCCTGTATTTCCCAGGTGTTCTCCCTTTCCCAGGTAGGACTTAAAGCAGGTAAGCCTTTGTCCCAGGTTGCCCACTTAAATTGCTTCTTATACTTCTTTCCTTGTTGCAAGCTGCTTTTACCTGGAGGGCAAATTCTGGAAGGGGGGCATACCGGAGAAAGAGGAGTTTCACAAGTCAGTATTTTCCAGCCAGAAAAGTCCAGAGACCCACACAGAGAGTTCTAATTGGCTCTAAATTGCTCTGGGGAGGAGAAGAGGGAGGGATCAAGAAGGGTGCAGGAGCATCTCCCATGGCTCCCCAAAACTGCTCTTTCTTGACCCTGCACTTGCCCAGCAAATGTAGGCCTTCATCTCTCCTCCACAGTTTTGAGGAAATATCCAGTTTTTAAGTCTCCTCCACTACCTTTGTCCAGGGCAGGTTGGAACAATGGCCACCCTCAGAGCTAGACCCCAGTGATCCAAAGAAGCTTATCCAAAGCAGTGATAGAGATTGGACTGCACCTCCCCCATCCCAGCAAGGTACACCAGGACTGGACCCCACTGCTGTCTGGGTGATAATAATCACCACGTGGAGAGAACAATTCACTGGTGTTTACCACAATTTACCAGCCTCTTTATCCTGCTCTTCCCTGGATGCTGCTCAGTGTTCTACTGGATGCTGGAGTTTCAAAATAGTTGATTCATAGAGTTCCTGCCTATTTAGTAATTGTTCTTGTGGAAGGACTGATTCCTGGAGCTTCCTACTCCATCTTCCCACAATTCCTGTGTTTGGTCTTTAATTCATCTGAAGTTTATTTTTTTGTGAGTATAAGGTAGGGATATAACTCTTTTTCCCAAATGAATAACCAATTATACCAGTGCATTTATTGATTAATCCTTTCTTTCCCCACTGATTTGTAATGCCACCTCTGTCACATGCCAGGCTCCTATGTCTATATAGACACACCCACACAATACTCTCACAATACTCTCTTTGCAAAAGAATGTATGTCCCTTCTTGTTAAAATTGTGCATACTCTGTGATTATTTTGACCAAAAGAGTAAAGCAGAAGTGATGCTATGAAACTTCTGAGTTAGAACGTAAAATGCCATGAAGCTTCTTCCTTGCTCCCTAGCAACACTCAATCTTAAAGCCCTCAGTGCCATATAAGTAGTCCAACTACCCTGAAGCTGCATGCTGGAGATATTCACACTAAAAATTACACAAAGAGAAATGGCTAGCAAAGCAAATAGGTGAAATAAAATGGAATACTAAAAATACTTTATTAATCCAAAATAAGTCAGTAAAGAAGGGATGAAGAACATTGGGACAAATAGAAAACAAATGGCAAGATTGAAGCACAACCTTATCAGTAATCATTTTTAATGTAAATGTATCAAACAGTTCAATTAAAAGACCCAGCTATATGATTTTTATAAGAAATGCACCTTAAATAAAAAGACACAGATAAAAAAGTAAAGTAAAAGTAAAGCAAAATATGAACTTGAGAATGCTATTATGGTTATATTAATGTCAAAATGACCTTCAAGGTAAGAAGAATTCCAGAGATAAAGAAGGCCAATATTTCATAATTACAAAAGGGTCAATTCATCATCAAGACATAGTAATTAAAAATGTGCTTGCACCTAGTACATAGCAAAAAACACAGCAGAACTAAAAAGAGAAATAAAAAAACCATGGTCATAATTATATATTTTAAGACATTTTTCTCAGTAGTTAATAAAAGAAGCAACAAAAAATCAGTAATGTTATAGAAAACTTGACAAACATTATTACTCATCTTGATTTAAGTGAATTTATAGACCACCACAGCCAAAAGGACTGCAGAATGCACAATCTTTTCAAGACCACATGTAACATTTGCAAAATAGACCATATGCTGGACCACATAGCAATTATCAATACATTTTAAAAGATTTAAAATCATTCTGATTAAGTTTTCTCACTACAATGAAATTCAACTAGAAATTAATAACAACAATAAAAATCCTAGAAAATTTCCAAATGTTTAAAAATTAAGCAAATGCACATATATGCATATGTATTTATATATCATTTTACAAATATTAGTATGTACTGTGAAAAATTTTGATTTTTACCAACAATAAAAAAAATTAAGCAACACATTCTAATAATTGTAATTCAAAGAAATTAAAATTAAAAAATATATTTTAACTGGATGAAAATGAAAATATGACATACCAAGATTGGTGGAATGCAGCTAAAGCAATGCTTTAAGGGAATGTCATTGAACTGACATTAAAAAACGGTTGGAGGATATTATAAACAACTTTATGCTAATAAATTTGACAACTCAGTTAAACAAATTTCTTGGAAACCACAACTTATCAAAATTACAAAAAAGAGAAATAGAACCCACAAACTGTTAGAACAAATAAGTAAATTTAATAAGGTAGCTGGAAACAATATGAATATAACATTATTTTTCTGTATACTTGCATCAAACAAGTAGAAACCAAAATGATGAAACTATACCTTTTACAGCAGCATCACAAAACATCAAATGGTTAGGATAAATCCAAAGAAAGATGTATTAAACACTGACGAAAGCTACAAAGTATTTCTGGGAGGAATTAAAGGAGTCTTTAATAAACAGAAGGATATATCATGTTCGTGAATTGAAAAAAGTCAACATTGTAAAATATCAATTCTCTCCATATTGATCTAAAAATTCAAAGCAATCCCAATCAAAATCTCAGTGGCTTTGATGGAAATTGGCAAATTGATTCTAAAATTTTAGTAGAAATGCAGTATCCAGAAAAGCCCGTATAATTTTTCAAGAAAAACAAAAAAAGCTGTATGACTTACAGTACTACATGTTAAAATGCATTATTATAATGCAATATAATTAAGACAGTTGTAAAACTGGCAAAGAATCATCAAATAGATCCATGACATAGAACAGATGCCAGAAACATACCCCACTTACATGAAGTCACCTGAATTATGATAACACTCTGCCACAGATGTTGTAGCCGTCATGGTTCAGTCAGGAGACAGAAACCACAGGAGAAATTTGAACAATAAAAATTTAATATAAAGAATTGCTCACAGAGTAAAAAGTTGTTAACTACTAAAGGGGTAAAAGAAGATCTCTAAGATGTAAAAGTCGTTGAAAGTAGCTACCAACCCTCTGGCTGAGGGTTCAAAGAAAACCAAGGGAAAAACTTAGAAACTTAAAGAGCCCCATGAGGCTAATTCTCGGCTCTGAGGACAGGTGCTTCTCAGCTTGGAGGACAAGGCCTCTGAGACTGGGTCCCAGACCTCTGAGGAGGGAGCATTGCTGCAGGGACAAAACATTGCTAGATTGCCACTCACAGAAGTCATAAGGAATAGAAGCCCTCAGGAAAAATCATATAAATGATGGAACAAAAATAGGATGACCACAATAAACAACTCAATTATTTTTAAAAAATGCAGAATGCAGGACATAAAGTAGTCACTGGTTTACAGAAATTTATAAATTTCACAAGGCAGATATCATCAGGGCACCCGGCCCTGGGAATGGGGACAGTCTTTGATTACACTACTAGTCAAAGGAATTATATCTGGCATATAAAAAGAAGTGACACAAATCATTATGAAAAAGACAGACAATCTCATTGAAAAATAGGCAAAAGATGTGAAGAGGCAATCCACAAAACAGACTATCAAACTGGCCTATAAACATATGCAAAGGTGCTCAATATCATTAATTATCAGAGAAATTAAAATCAAGATACCACTATCCAACCACTAGAGTTGCTAAAATAAAATAAAAAAACTTACACTAATAGGC
This sequence comes from Cabassous unicinctus, assembly GCA_029593785.1. Classification (NCBI taxonomy): domain Eukaryota; kingdom Metazoa; phylum Chordata; class Mammalia; order Cingulata; family Chlamyphoridae; genus Cabassous; species Cabassous unicinctus. Next base: position 26,017 of record JAQZBX010023946.1, read on the forward strand.
ATTAGTAAAGATGGAGAGCAACTGCAATTCTTGTATTGACAGGGAGTGTAAATTGGTACAACTGTTTTGGAAAACTGTTTTATAATTATACAAAAGATAAACAGAATACCCTATGATACAGAGATTCCACTCTTGAGTATATACCTAACAGAAATGAATGTTTATGTGCACCAAAAGAAATATGCAAGAATGTTTATAGTAACTTCATTTGTAATAGCTGAAAACTGCAAACAACACAAATGTCCATCATGAGTACCATGGTAAAATTTTCTTTCTATACCATGATTATCATTTTAATCTTCTTGGTACATAGAAATAAATCATTGCTATCACTATCCCTAGACCAAGGTATATAGAGGTGCCTACCTAATGCTTGAAAATTAGAACATCTACTTTTGTGATCTCTTAAATGCTATGGCTAAACAGATTCCCACTAGGCACAGCAGATAGTGTCAAGTGAAGCTGTAGCTTAGGAGAATCAGTTTTAACTAGGGGATAGATACAAACATTCTTCCACAACATTCTATTAGCATGCATTATCAGAGGACATGGTGTTATATTTTAAGGCTGCATTCTGAATCTTGTTCAAAAAAAATTGAACCTCCGATGAGTAATTGGTTCCAAAATCACCTTAATATTGGGACATATTTAAACTCACATTTCCATTGGGATATATGAAAAATAGTGACTTATTTTAGATACTGAACTATTGTTATAATCTTTGGTGTAATTAATTTTAGGGTCATATCTGAAACCAGTATTTATTTATTTATTGATGGACTCTTTGTCTTTTGATGCCTTACAATGGACATACTATATGGCAATATACCATGATGAGCTTGCAAATCCTAGAAGACAAGATTTTGTAATTAGTAGAATTTCAACTTGTATCCATAGGATCATGCAAATTGAGTCTATGCACTCCAATGTCATTCATATGAATTAATAACATTGCTACACTTCTTCAATAAATAATTATACAACAATAAAAGAATGAACTACTGATACATGGAACAAATGGATTAATCTCATAGACATAATGTCGAATGAAAGAAATCAGATACAAAGAATGTATACCAAGTTCTTTCATCTATATGTAATTCAATTTTACTGTTTAATTCCAGGGACCTCGAACAGTACCTGAAACATATAAGACACTTAATGAATATTTGTTGAATCAATCAAAGTTGGTACAAAACAAAATAAAACTTACCAGAACGAGAGTTTTGATGGTTTATGATGACTTTTAGCTAAAGGAGCTAGAATTACCCAATCCTACCCCACGGATTACCTCTCATGAAGGTAATTGAGTTTGAAATGGGGAGTAGAAGTACTCAGTAGCGGGGAAGCTGTTTTAGGGCTTAAATGGGGCTTCAACTACCTTCCTTTAAACCTGGATACAAACTTTAGCACCTCACTTCTTGTGGTTGAACTGCATGGTATAGGGACTTGAAGCAAGGACCAGCACACATGGCAAAAGAGAGAGTGGCACTATTACTCCATCAACAGCAGGAAAATGGAAGAAGGAATGCATGATTGGCCCAATCAATGTTCTAAACCTTACCAATTCATTTATCATATCTTCCTTCTGGAAAGGACTATAAAGGAGACTATAAAGGAGATAGGTGTGGGGTTAGAGGGAGATGTTTTTCTACCTCTTCCCTTCCTAGATGTATCAATCCTGTAGATTTATTAATCTTAGTTATATCACATATATTTGCTGACTAGACACCAATACCTCAAAGGCAAATATCATGCACTAAACTGTTTAATATTCTTCATGGTTCTAATATAGTTTTTGTAAGATGAGCTCCATAAATAGCTTTTGAATGAAACTGTCCATTCAGTGTCCAGTTCATCAACTTTTAGTAAAGTTGACGGATGACAGGGAAGGATGACAGAGTCGATTACTACTTGTTTTCCTGAGTGTGGTCATATGTCCCTGTTTCTTTGCATGTCTCATACTTTTTTAATATGTATTTTATATGTATTCCAACTGTTATTGGAATACAACCATGCTCATTTGTTTATGTATTGTTTATGGTTGCTTATGAGTCACAACAGCAGAGTTAAATAGTTGTGGCAAAGACAGTATAGCCTAAAAAAGGTGAAAATATTTGCTCTCTGGCACCTTACAAAAAATTTTGCTGACACACTGAGATTTGTGGAAGCAAAACCTAACTTACCTTGAGTGATTCAGTTACTAGTTCTAGGAGCAGGGTGGTACCATAGTAAAAAAACAACAACACAAAAAACAAAAATAAAGACAAAATCACCATCATATGAGGGCATTGGCTTGGAGGGTCAGTGGTGAGTGACTAGAAAACTTTCATTGGAAGCTTTACATAAAGTGATCCAGTTTATGCAGTGGCAAAATATCTGGTAAAACTGTTAAGTGCAGTAACTTTCAAAACAGACGATGAACCTAATAAACTTGTAGCTCTAGGAGAAAAGGTTGGAAACATTAGTAGAGTGTGTTGGCTGCTTTTGTCTGCATTTGACATGCTATTACAGCAAAAAGATATCAGGAAAGAATCAGTTTGTTTAAAAAAAGCCAGAATAAATCAGAAAAAAGGATCCAGAAATTCAGAGACTGGTAAGGTTGTAAAAGGCAACTGCTTCACAGTCCTAAATATTAATAGTGAAAAATATGATTGTGAAAGGCTTTGAAGGACAAAAGCTGACTGAAATTCAACCTTGCGGTCATGGATCAAGCTAAGAGCACTTATGACTTTCATACCATTATTAAAATCTCTGTATCAGTTAAGAATTTTCAGAGTAAATGTCCAATTACCGGTAGGGCAATCACATAATAGCTCAAACAAAAAATATTTCAGGGAAAAGACATTAAAGGCATGGTTTTTCCCACTGAAATTTGATAGGCACAAAGTATATGCAATCATAATTAAGGCAAGAGAAAGAGATATAAGGAGGTGAGAAAGCAAAGGAATACTACAATCTGGGAAATGTGTCTTGAAACAAATGTGAGTGTCAGTAAGTTCTGGTCTACAAAACTCACTAGAATTAGTCTCAAACAGCATGTTTGAGATTGGCAACACTATGACTGAAGACTTGTGCAAGACTTGAAACAATCCTTCAGTCTCAACAATGAGCAAGAAGTAGGCAGAGTAAATTGTTCATTAACAAATAACACCATTTCCCCAATGCCCATTTCAAGTATGGCTGAGGAAAAATAGGTAAAGGGTAAAACCTCTGAGGGCGCAGAGCCAGGGATTATGGAGAGCAATAAACTGGGATCCCCACTTAAAGATTGTATACTTTGAACTTGATCCCATGACTGCATGGGACATTTGAGTTGTCTCTCTTAGGGCAAGGTCGAATGTCTTCTTCATGTGGGAAGGAGAGGGCACTGAATCTTTAGTGACCAGAATGGTAGATACTGGTAGATGTTAATGCTGCTGACCAATACTTTTGGTTCTCCTTCTTTCAAGTAAAGAATGACATGAACCAAACAAGGGTTTCTCCTCAGTATGGTCTCAGAATGAAAAGGCACATGGAGCAGAGTAAAGAGACTTAGCTGACCTGCAATTACCAACATATAATGTGAGCGAGAAAATGTGGTTGTTTTAAGCACATGGGAATTTGGAATATTTTTGTGTGACCTTGTCTAAATTGGTGAATATAGTATGTATAATTTTTATTTTCAGTAAGTTCTTACTGCAGCAATTAAAAAAATTAAAGAGTATGTTTAATGAAAAATTAGGTATTGAATTTCTGTTTCAAAAGGAAGTAAATGAAAATAGAACATGTGCAGTTTTCCATATTTACCATTTATCAGAGAGGCCATAGTGATATAATCACTGAGCCCATGAAAACCAAATAGCACATATGTACTGAAAAAACTGTAGGTATGTTTACATATCACTCTGAGGAGCATATATTTATATTTAGATAAAATGATTATTCTTTTAAATTAATTTCCCCCATTATTGATTCCAAATTTTCTAGTATATGGCATAAAGTGACTGCACTCAACATATTGGCTTCATTAGAAAATTTTTCCAACCAATTAAATTGAGTCTATATGTTATATGTCAGTTTCACTGGTGCTTCAAATAGAGAATAGAGAATAAGTTAATTCTAATAGTGAAATTTTCTTCCAGTTCATAGAAACTAAGTAAAATTTTGGGAATTTATTCTGTTGAAAGCGAAACATCTAACATTACTGTGAATGTTATAAAAAGTTCAGTATTGAAGATGAAATTATTTGTTTTTTGTAGTGATGAGGCAATTATAAATAAATATTGCTGAACCATAATGACATGATAAAACAAAGTTCTCACTAACTTAAAAATCCCCTGGAGCAAAAATGTACTTGAAATTTTTTGTGGCACATTGGTAATTATAATGGTATGAAACAAGTGAAACAGTCTATTGTTGGAAATAAAGCTGAAGTTGTCAAAATTTACAAGTAACCAAAATATAAAGTTTTTGTGATGAAGCTAATGTTGAATAGGAAAATACTTTCATTCTTTATTGCTCATCTTAGTGGGATTTTTCGGCCTTAGGAAAACTGATTATTAAATCATCTTTAGTCTCCTGAATGGGTACCGAAATTTTTGTAAAGTCCTCTAAGTTTTATTTGTTTTGTTAAAAAATCAATTGGGAATCTTTAATCAAAGTTTGCAATTGATGGAGTGCAAAAAAG